>SNQJ01S0172405.1:3850-20437 GCA_010110895.2 Picea sitchensis
AATTCTCATAGAAATCCAAATCAATTTGTTTAAGATCTAGAAACAAATTTATTTTGTGAAGTATCTGTATTCCCTTCTCACTCATGTTTCCAAGCCTATGATTCCACAATGTTGTATCCACTCTTGTAGAAGCTAAAGAGATAGAAGAGTCAGTGTTACCAGTACATAAATACAATGTACATGCCTTGTCTCCTCTTTCTATCACCAATGATCCTTTGGTGAACTTCCACACCTTATCTGTAAATATGGATATACAACCTTCACTTGCCAACTACCCTGTTGAAATTAGATTTTTCCTTAGATCTGGAACATGTCTTACCTCTTTCAACAACCATCGTTTTCCATTGTTTGCTTTATTTTTACCTTTCCCATTCCAACAATTTTGCATGGTGCATCATCACCCCAATGAACCTGTCCAAAATCACCTTGAACATAATCTATAAAATGTTTCCTATGGGGTGTGGAATGAAATGAAGCCCTTGAATCTACTACCCAAGACTCAGAAATATTATCTAAAAAAAGAATCAAAGCATCTTGTAACACATCACCTGTTACATTTGCTTCCTGATTTTTCTCCTATTGTTCGTCTCTTTGTTTCTTTGGAGCTCTGCAATCTTTCTTCAAATGTCCTTTCTTCTCACAATTCCATCACTCTATCTTTCCAAATATGGATTTGGATCTACCCTTCATAGAATTCCCACGGTTCCCTGAGACCTTTCCTCTATCCTTTTGTATTCCCATGTCCTCCATGTTTAACGCATTACCTGATGTCTCACCTGTGCTTTTCGATCACATTTCCTCAATAAGGATAACACCAACAAAATCATCAAATTTTAAAGTGTTTGAACCAGATACATAGTTACTTACAACCATGACCAAAATGTTCCATATTTTTGGCAATGAGACCAATATTAGAAGAGCCCTTACTTCATCATCAAAGTCCACTTTTATACAAATTAGTTGATTAGTAACAATATTAACTTCATTTAAATGATATGAAATAGACCCACCTTCTAACACCTTCATATTAAATAATATCTTCATTAGAAATACCTTATTGGACGTTGAGGGTTTTTCATACAATATATCCAATGCGTCCATCATCTCCTTCGTTGTCTTTTCTTTCGAAATATTGAAAGCCACTAATGTTGCTAGGCTCAGCCGTATCTTTCCTAGTGCCTTTTTGTCAAGAACCTCTCATTCTTTGTCCTTCATGGTCATCTACTTTTTTTTATTCCACCCAATGGTAGGAATAGATCATTCTGATATAAATAATCTTCCATCTGCATCTTCCATAACTAGTAGTTTTGGTCGTTAAATTTCTCAACCCTAAAATTTCCATCTTTTGTCATTGCTCCCACTTGAACCAAGAACCCTCTTTTCCTGCGAGTTACCTTCTGCTCCTATACCAGTTGTTAGAAAAATAGGATCGGGGAGAAATAAAATAAAACAAATGCGGAAATTAAACACAGAAGAAACATAATACAATAGAGACACAGATATACGTGTTTCACCCAGTTTGTGCTACGTCCACTAGATAAATTGTCAGGTCCTTCCTTTATTATTATCCAACAAATGAAGGGATACAGCCTACACCACACTCGATGTAACTTCCTCTTCTCTCATAGTCTCCTCACTCAGAATACAATATTCACAATGATACATAGCCACAATACATTTCCCTCTTAAAAGAGGGTTTCCTTCTAGGGAAAAAAACCCTAACATAACTTCTACCATCAGATCTGCAACCTTATAATGAACAATCCAAATTTACAATGAAATTACAATATACATTTACAAGGACATTTTTCCTTTGGGGCCTTCAACCCCGAACCCCCACACAGGGGGTAACCTAACTTTTCACTCCCCCGCGTGGAGGAGTGTACATTGTTCTGGGGTGTAAAGTTCTCATGGGGTATAAACATGACTGAAAATAAAGACATTTGAATCAGGAAAATAATCAGGCTCCACAACCAACACATTCTCCTTATCCAAGTCACGTGGCCATATCAGGAGAATGTATGTTTGATGCATATGTACCTCAAGTCTTTGTCAGTCCTTTTCAAGTCACGTGATCAAGGATAAATACTACGCCTGGGAAATTCTCCTTAGCCAAGTCACATAGAAAATATGAGGATAATGTCTTCTCGATGTTTCCCAAACATCAACACTTTCTCTCAGCGAGGAATACATTATGCATCATGCCAACCTTGTCTCTAGAGCACCTCGAGTCTTTGTCACTCCTTGTCAAGTCAACATGACCAAGGAGAAAGACTACGCACAGGCCATTCTACTCAACTAAGTCAGCATGGCCACTCTAGGAGAATGTCTACCTAATGCTACTCATCTGTCCATCGCCTTGGACAGAGGCTTGGTGATAATTTCTACAATTTTCTCATCTATGGGTGTGTACTGGAGCTTCACGACTCCTTTCTATACCATGTCTCGGATGATCTGCAATATACTCATCTATGGATATGTGTTAGAGCTTCATTGCTCCCTTCTTTACCATGTCTCGGATGAGATGATATTTGATATCAAGATCCTGATCAAATAGTCCTGCAAGAAGTATCTAAAACCACATTGATTCACAACTTGAGACACTAGTTGCGATATACTATGTCTTTTTTTGTACTAAGTGCTACAGAAACCTGCTTCCTGCTTATCCAAAAAATCGTAATTGATCCAAAGTTGAAGCAACACCTTGAGGTGTTCAATATGTTTTTTGTACTCCCTGCCCAATCAGAATTTGTATATCCATGCAGCCTCACTTTAGCACTTGAGACAAATCATATCAAATTGTGCCATGTTGATGCCTCAACACATGCTTCGCTGCAACCCAATGGAATTTCCTTGGCTTCAATCAAATACTAGCTCAGGGTGCTCTCTACAAATAAAATATCTGGCCTAGTATTAACCAGGTAAATCAAGGATCCAATCCACTACGTATACATCATGGAATCCACCAAATCTAAAGCAGAATCACTCAGCTTCTTCAAATTTGTATCCATAGGTGTATCCATGGAGTCGAAGTCCAACATATAAAACCTCATCAGTATCCGTTGACTGAGGAAGATCTCATATGATCTTTGTCACACCTATAATCCAAAGAAATAGTATATCTGGCCAATATACTCCACCTTGAAATCTGAGGCCAACTCCCTTTGTCACTAAAGCAAACCATGTTTTCCAATCTGCCTCACTGGATGCTTCCTCTTTGATCGAGGAAAAATCTATACCCTAGTACTCTTAACTGGATGCCTCCTCTATCATTGTAGCAAAGTCTACTGAAACAAGGGAATCCTCCCAGGAGGTATCACATATCCTAGAAGCCTCCTATCTTTGAGTCTTATGTCCGACCTCCTCAACTCATAAAATATGTATGACAATCCCATAAGATGTCTCTCTCCCAACTAAACCTAAGGGGGATATCAATCTGAATTATCGACTATCCCTCTTAGCCAACTGACTTTATCTGAGATCATGCTCACTCTGAGTCCACATGCTCCCTCTCAAACTTGAATCCCTCTAACTATGTACAATCTATGGATTCATCTTCTCCCTCTGCATCTGTTGACCTCCTATAAAGTTTCATCTCCTAGGAAATGTCCTGGAAGGTTGCTCCTCCCTAATGGATCCTGAGGGTTGACTTTGTCTAAACTATGGCTCCCTCTGAGATGGTACTTGGTGGAGATACCTTGCTCACCACTGGTGGAGCCACCTTCTCCTCCTCACAACTGGAAGGTTTGGAATCGAATGATGTGACTGATCAATTCCATATAACTTAAGAACCTCAAAGGTCATTTGCACTCCCTGAAAGTACCATTGGGATTTGCATGGCTCTTTGCATCCTACAAAGTGTCACAAAGCCATGTTGGCCTCTTCCTGGTCATAGAAACATCTATAGATAGATCCACTGGCTTTGTTGGTTCTATTGAATCCTCCTGATAGTCTGAAGGATGAACAACTGGACTAGAGGGATCTATACCTTCATCCTTCCGAGCCTCCTTGTACTCACTATCAATACCCACATGAAACTCTTTGTATCCCACAAAAGTTACCCTTATTTCCAAAAGGTTCTAACTTCGTCCTCTTCTCCTTCGGTGCATGGATGTATATTTTCATGTTTGGACGGTCTTCTCCATGACTCAAACCAGAGACCATTTGACTTGTTTCCACCTACAACCGTCATTATATCTCCCTCTCAGAGCTATCACCTGTGACCTTATCGGAACAATAACAAGAACATGAACAAGGATAGGAACAAGAACAATTGTCATTATAGCTCCCTCTTAGAGCCATCACCTATGACCTTCCCAAAACAAGAGCCAAAACAAAAGACAAGAACAACATTTTTCTAGTGTTGTGACCAATTATTCATCCACGATAACCTGCACGGAACAAGAACATCTCAATGGTAACCTCCATGGAATTTAACAAGTGCATCATTAGTATTAAACAGTGCGCATTTACATAATGATCATCATACCAACAATATTCAAGTGTTACTACACATTTGATAGTACTCAAAAATAATAGACCTCTAAGGAATGTTGTCCCAGTTACAACATTTACTTAAGATGCAACAACATAAAATATCAAACCTGGTATTCAAACCTTGAGTCTTTCTATTGTTATTCCATTTGATTTTGAGTTGTCATACACTATATGAGACACCATCAATGTTTCCTCCAATCTCTTAGACTGTCCACCATATTTACAAGAAGAAATCATAAAATTTGAAACAAAAGGTTCAATGTTAAGGAAAATGTCAATAAGCCTGAAAACCCTAAAATTTAAATTTTAACGGATTGTTAGTATGAGAGTTGCAATGGGTGCACTAGGGCAAGGAGATTATATCTATGCCAAAATTTTCCCAACTTATCCCAATAAATGCTCAGCGAGATTCACAAATTGTTGTTGCTACTATTGTAATGAATTTGGGGTGAAATTTCAACTTTCACCAACTTACAATCTGAGAGGTGTGGTAAATGTGCTAGAGAAAGGTGAGTTGATCTATGGTGGAGTTAGACCTAAAAAATTTACAATAAGTTCTCAATGAGCTTGACAAGTCCGAGTCTTAGTAGTGGAAAATCTCATGTGCAACGACAATTCTCAACATACTCTGATACCATCTAGATTTTTCTAATTTCCAGATATGCTAATTATTGCCTTATGATTTTCAAACAGATTTTAATACCATTGTTATTATAGATTAATTACACACTAAAAATTTCAATTGAAATAAACTGTAGAGGAAATAGCAGAATCGATTTTTCTATAGAATAATTCAGTCCAAAATATTACCACTACATCAGCATCAATAGCCAAAATACCATGCAAAAAGTATGTCCCCAAATCCTAGCCTCTCCAATAGCTAGCATCTCAATAAGATAGCCAAGATATAACCAAGAGAAGGATTCTTCAAGCCTAGCACCTTTACAATTCTATTGCATACATCAAGAGAACAAGAACTCCAAAAGATAGAGAAAATATCACCACTACAATTGACAACTGATAAGTGCTCCCTTGAGGAGAAGAGTTGTATGTGTCAAAATGTAATGACTCTACCTTTATTTATACTTGTCCAAGCACCTACTTTTCACTGGTGGGGATGAATTCTTCTTCTGGTATTCAATATGCTTGCTGGGGCTTCTGCAATGGTGTAGATGGGTCTTCTTGTACTTCTTGGTATTTATTCTCTTCTAGAAAAGTTGTCCTTGAGCCTAGTTAATGTTATCTTCTCTAGCATGCACCCAGTTGATGTATACTTCTCCCACATAGAACCTCAAGTATTTGTCAATCCTTTTCAATTCACATGATCAAGGATAGAGACTACACCTAGGCCATTCTCCTTAGCCAAGTCACATGACCATCAGAGGAGAATATATTCCCAATGCTAATACATGGAGAACAACAACACCTTGGGCCATTCTCCTTAGCTAAGTCACATGGCCATCTGAGGAGAATGTCTTCCCAATGCATATATACCTCGAGTCTTTGTCGATCCTTGTCAAGTGACATGATCAAGGATAAAGACTATGCCTGGGCCATTATCCTTAGCTAAGTCCCATGGGCAATCTAAGGAGAATGTATGTCTGATGTTTCCCAAACATCAACAAAGAGAATCACCTAGACCTCCATGGAGCATCAAGGATACAATAACTAAATCTTATTCCAAGTAAGGCATCACACCATGATAAGGATTCATCAATCCAATCTCTCCATGATCTTTCCCTATCCTCACATCTCAAAACAAGGCTCCAAAATTATGCAAGGTGTTATCTCCACTCTCCATGTCTTCTAGGGTAGTAACCCTAATGCTACAAAAGAGCCATAATAACCATCATCATCTTCAACATCATGTTTTTCTTTAGGTTTTTCATGCATAGCAAAAACCCTATCATCATAAGAGAAAATCCTAGAATCACACAAAGGAATCTTTCAATGAACATCCAATATGTCTTTCTCTCTCCTTGTATTTTCCTAATGTTTTCTCATGAACCCTAGCGTATCGATCCTTATAATACTTCTCTTTGCACCAGGGTTTCATCATGAACCCTAATGTCTTGCTTCCTATAATATGCCTCTAAGACAAGTACAATGTTGATAATGAATATAATAGCTCTCCTCCTTTTATATATATAGTAGGTGAGGGGGGATAACATAGAACAAGGACATAAGTCCATACAAATGACCAATAAGGAAACCTCAGATGTAGTGATTTACAATACAAGGATGTACATGTTTCAAACTAGGGTTTATCCAACCCCCAAGGTGAAACACTTTCCCAACATGATCCTCCTTAGACTCAATGTCCCTCCTCCAAGATGGTGTACTCTCCAACAAAATATTAGTCCAATGCTCCCTTTTCCATGGTAGTTTGTTATCCAAGTGTCCTCATGTTAAGTGATCCTCCTCTAATTCCATGCCACATGTCCTTTCATGTGCTCGATGCTACTCTCATGTGTTCCAATGAGGTCATTAAGCTCCAATGCTCCTCCTCAACAAATGTGGCTAGGTCCATCACCAACCTCCATGAAGTATGCTCCTCACCCCAATGATTCAAATTGAATCTCTGACAAACCCTTTTGTAAATATTGTAATAAGTATGTAACATTTTATTTTAGTTTATTTTGTCTTTTGGAAATATTGGAATTGGAAGTGAATTGTCGTGACGGTTGGCCTTCCAAATGAATATCATTAAAACTAAAAGTTGTAGTGAAGAAATGAGGGAAATGGAAGGAGAACTAGGGTAGTGAAACAACAAAAGAAAGAGCTCAAAGAGTGCAACCTGCTCAATGTTTGGTGGATGAAGGAGTCAAGGAGCCTATCCATGTTGAGCAAAGGTGTCTATGAGCCATGGTCATCTACAATTTTGATCTGCTATTGAGCCAAAAAGTATGAGATTTTGAGCATGTATAAATCACCCCATGTGTAATGAATTATTTGAGCATAATAAATCTCCATTGGTAATAGTTATTCCTATTATGGTTTCTTGTGTATAATCCACTTATAATTCTGCATGAAATCGATTTTCAAAATGTTGAATAAGAAATGGTTTAGGAATTGAATTGCTTGCTTCAAATAGATATGGAATGTTGGCTAGCAACATATTAATCCCACTCATTGCATTAATAATTTGACAGTCAATTGTTTCCTTATTAACTTTTGGAATCATTGGTTGCCTTGGACCATGTGTGTTCCTTATAAAAGGCATGTTGGTCTCCAATCGCCCTCCTTTTGTCTCTATTATTCCACTAGTGTTTATTCTCAATCCCCCTTTGCATTATGTGCAAGATAACCAGAGCACAATGCAACATTTACACTTACATCCACCTCTTCCAGTGCAATAACAAATTCTCAACATGTGAAACGCCCCATACTTGGCCCACATAGTTTAGCAATTATGTCCAAACACTCATATGCAATGTTTCTCACCTGGGAATCAATGAGGAAGTCTTTTTGTTTCTTGTAGATCTGCAGTTAGGTGTCACGTTTCAACTCAAAAGTCTATGTCAGTGTTGAGATATCAATGTTTTGTTGATACCCATTTTGGGCTTTGCTACATTGGTGAGTAGGCTTTGAAATTCAAGGAGGCTCAAAAGAAGAGTGCCTAAGCAAATGAAGAGGTTGGTTTTTTAATGGAGCAGAGACCAGAGTGGGATGGAGAGAATTTAACAGAGAAGATGGATGCTCAGGCGTAGAAGTTTGGTAGGATTTAAATAGTTGCACTCGTATTTTAGCACAATGTCTTATGGCTCAAGAAATCACATGAAAAGGGATATATTATGTCCAAGCCACTTGTAGTTGAATTTGTGTTAAGATTTTATTGTCTTCATTTTCCAGTGGTAGTCAATGCCATGGGGTTCAGAATTAGGTATATATTTGAGATTTTAAGTCAACAATGTTGAGAGTTGAGCCACTACACAGAGAACTAAATTCCGCGAAGGATTCATGTGGATGAAACAGACAATCCATAGGCCCATCGTTTATTGATCAGCTGGTATTAGAGCAGGTTCCAAAGACTTAGAGAACACTTGCATCGTAAACACCCACAACCAGTACCAAAGTAGTGGAAAATAATTATTTTCGGGCCTATAGAGAAGTAGAAGACCATCAATGGCGGGGAATCCTCATGAAGAACATGACAAAGAATACCTGAAGGCCAGATTTCCTTGGAAGGACTAGAGCATTGCTTACATTGAAAAAATTGGTGACATAGTTGTTGGTGAAGAAAGATAGGGAAGCAAACTCTACAAAGAATGATCATGAAGAATCCAAAGCTAGTTGATTTGTAAATAGTAGGCCTATGCCCTGTCGATTTCATCAATCATAGATATTTCATGGAATTTAATTCTTTGAGTAATGGATCAACTTTGCTAACTTAAAATCTCAAATTTAGACCTAATTCTAAACCCCTATGGCATTGACTAGCATTGGAAAATGAATAAAATAATTTTTTAACAAATATTCAACTGCAAGTGGATTTGACACAATATATCCCCTTTCATGTTCTTTCTCGAGCCATAAGACATTATGGTAAAACACAAATAAAACTATTTAACTCCTACCAAACTTTTATTCTTAAGCACACTCTTCCCTGTTAAATTCCCCCCATCCTACCCTAGTCTCTACTCCATTAACAAACCAACCTATTCATTTGCTTGGGCACTCTTCTTTTGAGACTCCTTCAATTTCAAATCCTTTTCACCAATGCACCAAAACCCGAAATGGGAATCAACAAAACATTGATATCTCAACGCCCACATAGAATTTTGAGCTAAAACATGACACCTAATTGAAAATTTGCAAGTACCAGGAAGGCTTCCCCATCGATTCCCAGGCGAGCAACACTGCATATGAGATTTTGGACATAATTTCCAAACCATGTGGGACAAGTATGGGGTGTTTCACAAGTTGAGAATTCGTTATTGCACAGGAAAAGGTGATTGTAAGCACAAATAGTGTGTTATTCTCTCATTATCTTTCACAGAACACAAGGGGGGGTTGAGAATATATGTTGGTGGCATAATAGAGCCAAAAGGAGGGTGATTGGAGACCAATGTGCCTTATACAAGGAACACACACAATCCCAAGCAACTAGCAATTCCAGAAGTTAATAACACAACAGTTGACTGTGAAGTTATTAATGCCATGAGTGGGATTAAGATGCATCTAACCAACAATCCATATCTATTTGTAGCAAGAAATTCAATTCCTAAATCATTTTCCTACTCAATATTCTGACAATCGATTTCATGTATAATTATAAGTGTATTATACATAGGAAACCAAAACAGGACTAACTACAACCAATGAAGATTTATTATTCTCAGAGAATTCATTACATAGGGGTGAGTTATGCATGCTCAAAATCTCATGCATTGTTACTCACTAGAAGATCAAAATTGAAAATGATCGTGGTTCACAGACACCTTTACTAAGTGTGGATAGGCTCCTTGACTCCTTCGTCCACCAGACTTCTAGCAGGTTGCACTCTTCAAGCTCTTGTTTCCACTGCTACAATCCCCTAATTCTCCTTTCATTCCCCTCAATTCTTCACTACAACCTTTAGTTTTAACAAGATGCCTTTGGAAGGAAAACCATCATGATGGATCACTTCCAATTCCAACTTTTCCAAAAGGCAAACTAAAATCAAACAAAATATTACATACTTATTACAATATTTACAAAAGGGTTTGTCAAAGATCCAATTCAGATCACCCAAGCATCATCAAGTCCAGTGTCCAACCTCCAATGTATATATCACATAGTCCCAAGATACAAGGGCTCAATGCCCTCCTCCAAAATGTTCATCCTCCTAAGTAGATACCTCTCCTAATTGAGCAACCACCTCCCTCAATGTGTGCACCCAAAGGGTTAGTCATCATGTCAACTAGGGTAACATCCTCCTAGGTAAGGACACATACTAACACTCTAACCAAGGTGAAGCATCCACCCAAACTGAGCTCAAGTCATCCTTATGTCCATGAAGAATAGGCAAGGGGATAGGAAACCTAGAACTCTCCTAACAAGGTGAAAACACTTTTGGAGTAACCCTAAAAGATAACATTATGGTTATTAACCCGATCCCAAAATATGGGGTTGTGAGGATTGTACATTCCAAGGATGTGAGGTATGTTGGTCCTACAACTTATGCTTATGTAATTCCACTATACAACATTCACATCACAAACCATGGGTTGTATTATATGCTACTCCCACAACTTTCACTTAAAAAAAATCAATTACTTCAATAATTAGGAACCCTATGAATCCAAGCTATGTCAAATGAACATGGCGTTAAAGGAACTAGATTGATTCTCTCATTGTTTTGAAAATGCAAATTATAATGATCAATAAAACTTTTCATTCAATGTTTATGGTGTGTGACATTTGCATTGCATTTTTATTTCATTAAACTCAAGACAAGCATATGCATGCCATCTTGATAGTCAAAGATCTTGTGTGTTTTGATGAATTATATGATCAATTATTAATATGCCTCCTTGAATCTAATGAATTTTTTACTCAATTGCAGTGCCTAATATGTGTGATTTGAAACAATTATAATCAATTATGGTGCCTAATGTGTGTTGTGAAATATTTCTAAGTAGGAGGGATGACTTTATAAAGAGTGAACCAAGTAAAAAAAAAAAAAGAAGGATTTGTGACTAGAATTTAAGGAACAATATAAAACTAATTTAAAAAGTTGGAAAAGTGTTTTAACAAAATGTGGTTGATTGGGGCTACTTACTATGCATAGTACTACTAGGGTGAAGAGACAAGATTTCGATGCTATTTATTCCGAGAGGTTGTTACAAAGACATATTTAGTAGGTTAAAGACTGAATCACATTAAAATTTGATCAAGTGGGGAAAGAAATTAAAAGAGAACTCTGAAAAATTAGTGGACCAAAAATCATAATTGTCTTACCTATACAAGGAAGCACTAAGAAAATATTTCACCAATGTAATAAGCCTAAATATAATTATAATTCACTCGTACAACTAATTCAAGGGACATTATGCCCGTGTCAAAGGTTGCAACCTATTCATATCAACAATTCCCTTACCTCCAATCTGGGAAATCAAGTTCAAAATATATTCTTCTTGATATAAGGGGCTCACAATCAGATAAACGAGAGAACAAGAGACGATGTTTCACATGCAACACACCCAATTAGAGTTGAGGGCATAAATGCAAGGACAGAAGACTCTTCCTATGTGAAAAATAATAATAATAATATTAGTGACAGTGACAAGGAAGATGAAGTTGGGAACACATCTACTAACGATGACACTAACAATGAGTCTAACAAACAAAAGTCCACACCAACACTTTCTATCACCACAATGACAAGTAGCCCAACCCCAAACTCTCAAAGTCTTTGGCTACATTAAGAAAACTAAAGTAATTGTGCTTATAAATAGTAGCAATTCACACAATTTTATAGATACAACAATCACAAAGCAATTAAATATATTTGTCTACCCTACCTCTAATTTCCAAAGCCTGATTATAGGGGGTAGAACTACTTGTGATGGGAAATGTAATATGGTAGAATTAACTATCAATAACTACAAGTTAAGATCTCCAATGTATGCCATGGTGATAGAGGGAGTATACATTGCCTTACGAGCCCAATGGGTGGCCTCTATTGGGACAGTAAGATTGAATCTACAAAAGAAATTCCTAAGATTCTATGAAAATAGAAAAAAATACAAATACAAATTCCGTGGAATCAACAACCTACCCACCCAAATAGTTTCATCCAACAAAATGAAGAAAATGATTCGGAGGGGAGCCCAAGCCTATCTTTTACATTGTTATTCAATGGAATGAATGTATGATGAAACAAAATATCCCGAAGGTCTCTATAAGATGCTTGAGAAATATAATATAGTCTTTCAAGACTTACCTTGTGGTCTTCCCCTAGTACAACCAAGAGATCATATCATAGAGTTCATTCTTGCATCAAAGGTAGTTAAGGGGAAGTCTTACATGCAATTTCATCAACATAAAATAGAAATTAAGTGTTTGGTTCAGGAATTATTAGACTATGGTACAATAAAAAGTAGCAAGATCGTGTATTCAACACCGATCATAATAGTAAGGAAAAAGGATGGCTCCTATAGACTCTGTATTGATTATCATGCACTAAAGAAGATTAGCATCAAAGATAATTTTCCCATCCCATTTTTGGACGAACTATTCAGCAAACTCCACGAAGCCAAGTATTTCTCGAAACCAGATCTGAAATTTAGATTTCATTAGATAAGAATATGAGAGGACATTCCAATCATTGTTTTTTTGTACATATGAGGGCCTATATGAATTTCATGTCATGCCTTTTAGATTATCCAATGCCCCAACTACCTTCCAGGTAGTAGTGAAAAATCTATTTCTCCCACAAGTGTAAACATTTGTACTGGTGTTCTTTGATTATATACTTATTTATAGTAGAATTTGGAATTTTCACCTTAAGCACATAGATATGGTGTTGAGACAATTAGAAGAAAAGAAGTTCTATGCAAACAAATCAAAATGCAGTCTTGGAAGAAGAGAGATAGAATTTATGGGTCATGTAGTCTCAACAAAAGGAATTAAAGTGGACCCAAAGAAGATTGAAGCGATTACTATGTGGCTTGTGCCAAAAACTATCACATCTTTTCAAGGATTATTGGGTCTTACAAAATATTCGTAAAAAACTATGCAGAGAAAGTTGCTCCACTAACAACACTATCGAAAACAAACACCTTTAGATGGAATGGTGTAGTTGAAGCTTGTTTTAAGAAGATGGATACTATAATGACTTCAACCTCATTTTTGGCTGCCTCAGATTTCATTAAAACCTTTGTGCTCGAATACAATACTTCATGATCAAGAATAGGAGTTCTTCTTATGCAAGAAAACCACCCCATTGCTTTCAAAAGTTGGAAATTAAATTCTAGAGAGGAAGCAAAATCTACTTATGATAAGGAGATGTTAGCAATCATTCATGCCTTGGAAAAATGGAAACAATATATGTTTGGAGTCAAATTCTCGGACAAGACAGAGCACGACAGCTTGAAATATTTCTTAAACAAGAAGAGCTTATCACCAGAACAACAAAAATGGGTAAGAAAAATCCAAGTTTTTTATTTTGAAACTCTCTACAAGAAGGGAAAGGAAAACCAAGTTTTCGATAGCTTATCAAGAAAAGAAGGGGATGTTACACTATGCTCAATTTCAATACTCACTCTTGAATGGATTTCTAATGTTCAAGCTGAATATGTGAAAAATCTAGAGATAAAAAAGATAATCAAGGAAGTCAATAACAATGTGGCATCACACTCCAACTTTGCATGGGGAAATGATATACTATGGTATATGAGAAGAATATATTTACCTAACACTTCCAAATTCAAAATGAAAATCTTAAGAGAGAATCGTGACTCCCCTTTTGCAGGCCATGTTGGATTTGTCAAAACATATTGCAATATCTGACACTATTTCTTTTGGAAAAGAATGAAGGTTGATATTCAGAAATATGTAGTAGTGTGTGATACCTGTTATCCCCAACTTCTAGGGATAACTAGGAGATTATGTCTCGAGCCCCTCAGGAAGCAGACATAGAGTACCGAGAGACAGCTTGACCAACAGTGTCCACTTGCACAGACAGAGACCCACCTCACCACCACAACTCCAAGTTCATCAAGACGACATCCACCACATCAGTTGGCCTCCAGAAGACATTGGGTCTTGCTCTATGAGCTACAAGTCATGTATTATGGTGAGGGCCATTTCAATATTTGAGGCATTTGAGTTTGTTGCATCTATTAGTGCTTTTGATTATGTGATGTTTGCTTGTACATTATGCTCTATGCCTTGTTTCACTTTGGTGGTTGAAATTGCGCCCTAGTAAGTGGGTCACCCTTAGGGATAGGACTGCCACTGGGAGGTCCTCTTGACAAGTCATCCTTCCAATCCCAACCATACTTGTCACTTTCCACAATTCATCCCCTCATCTCCTTATCTTTTGGATTTTTGGGTGTACTAACCCAAGAAGGGGTTGTCTCTCATTTCATGGGAGGAAGGGGTTGAAGGCCCAGAGGCTTGTAGCTAGGAAAAGATAAAATCCAAACCGTTAACCTTCTAGATTCTCATCCAAGGATCCTGAGGACAATAAAACGTCTCTTATAAAAAATTGGTGGGACCCGTGAAAGAATCACTAATAACAAATGTCAACCAGGGAGGGGCATGTGTGGGCATTGTTTTAATTACTTAGGTAGAAGCCCCACACATGTTTCCAACTTGGGAAAGCATGATGTGACCAAGGTAGAGTCAAGGTCGAAAAAAAATTTATTGCTTAGGTAGAAGCCCCACCTTGGCTTCAACCTGAAAACATCCTAAAAGAATCAAAGGCAATAAATGGGCCTGGAAAAAGGTTGCATTGAAAACGAAGGCGCATCACACCCTCTACAAAGGCACCCATAAGTGAGACACTACAACCCCTTGTATGTCATGAGCCCCATTCCCAAATGTATTCCCCTCATCCATGACATCTCATCCACATGACTTAGAAGGAGCCACCCTCAGGAAACACCCCTAAACTTGAGGTATGATTCACCCAATAGGTCGTTTTGTCAACCCTCCCATACCTAAACTTAGCAAATTACATAAGGTCTTTGAGCATTAGTTTATTTTGATGAGCTAGTTTGGATGTACTTTCTTAGATGGATATTTTATTGATTTGATTTACTCATCATGATGCTTTGACTTGAGATCCTTGGAGGGTGTATCCATTTGTCTTTGCAGGACTCAGCTGGTGGACAATTTTGGAGGAACAAGCCTAGCTTGAGCTTCCATGGGGCTTGAAGCCCATAGGTTTGATTCCAAGGGTCCACATGCCAGATCATGGAAACATGTCTTTGGAGGCCTAGTGACACCTTGGAGGGTCTTACCCAACCCCTACATGCCAAAATTTTGCTTGAAAGAGGCAAAATGTCACCTTCTTGGAGCTTGACGTCACACATGGGCTAAGTTGTGGTGGTGATGTGACACTTGGCACTTTGATGAGGATTGACGCCTTGATTTTGTGGAGAGAGGTCCTAGTGCCTTGGAAGATGGCTTTTGGAATGCCAATGTCCCTTCTCCAATCTCAACGACTTGACTTTAAGTGTCAAAAGTTACCCAAAAGGAGGGTGACGCCATGTTTTAGGGTTTCTTTCATGTGCAAAAGTATGAATTAAATAATATTATTTTGTAAAAGGGAAAGATTAGGGTTGTTGACCCCTTATCTTGTGGTTTACCCTAAATTATGTTTAGAACATTTTGTATAAATAAAGATCATTTGTATCTCATTTTCACCATAGCTCTCCCAATGTGAGAAGACTAGTTGGCTGAAATTTATGCCCTCTTGGGCATTTTTGGTATCTCTCTCTTGTGCAAATTCTCTTTGGTGTTATCTCTTGGTGATTGGATAAGTCTAGGTGGTGCGCACCTCTTTGACTCTTCTTTACTTTCTCTTGAATGGTAAATGCTTGGTGAACTAGGGTTTAATCTCTCTCTTTCTTGGAATTGGTAAGGGAAAATCTGCATTTGTTAGTTATTTCTTGCTTCTTCTTGGTTATTGTTGGTTGAAACCCTAGGAGGAGTATGTTGCATACACCCTCCATCAAGCTTCATCTCATCTGTTAAGTTTATAAGTCATTATAGGACAAGGGTTGCTAGGAGAAATACAAGTCTGTATACCCTCCTAGATTTACCCTAGTTTGATTGGCATACCCCAGGGAGTAAAAGGATTTACACCCCTAAGGATATTGTTGATCTAACTTGTGATTTAAAGACTCCATTCACCATATTAAAGGAAGTAATATGAATTTTGCATTGGAGAAGTAAAAATGTTTGCATTGGTAAACGTGTTTTGGTGAGATATTAATCTTGTTTAAGTTGGATTCTTTTGTGGATGCCTTGAGATTGCTAACCCCTCTAGGGAATCTTAGTTCTCTTGTTTTTATTGGAGCTATTATAACTTTTAACCAACAGCCATTAGGGATGCAGAAACCATAATACAAATCTCTTGATAACTCACTTTTCAAC
>SNQJ01S0172409.1:0-20436 GCA_010110895.2 Picea sitchensis
CCAAAAACCTAACCCTAGGAGATGAAGTGCCAAAAGTCATGTGGGCCCCGTTTGGGTAAGTGAGTACATCAACTTCCCGGGGTCGTAACTTTTGCATACGATCTCTGTTTTAGGCGTGTGATAGCTCGTTGGAAAGGTATCGTTGAGGAGATTCATTTTGGGGGATAAATAATGCATTTGATTATTATTAAGAACCTCAATCTCAAAAAACCTTCATTTGGACCCTCAAAATGACCCCGGAAGTTAAAACCTGCTAAAAATAGTAAATTGCCAAAATTGCCAGAAAAGTGTTTTGAGCCATTTGGAAAAGGTGGGTGGCCACCGATATCCCCCTAGATCAACCTCTTCACATCCCTCGCATCTCATTTCCCAGGAATGTCCACAATCCTCAAGCTAGGGTAGCCTCTAATTATAGTCTGGTCAATGACTTGGCACAATCCCCTGCTTCCATGTCAATCTTAGAAGTTCTTCAAACCTGTCCTACTCAAAGAAAATAATTACTTTCCACCCTAGGGGAAGTTGACCCTGTTGATACTCGACTCATCACATTTTATCTCGATAGTGTAGAACCCTGTATCCCCGCTCTTGTAACTTTTCAAATACTAGTTAAAATCCGGAATATCACAGTCCACCGCTACATTATCGACGAAGGTGCATCCACTTGCATCATGTCCAAAACCATATGGTAGAAACTTGGATCTCCAGATATAATACCCTCCGCCATTACTCTGAGGGATTACAATGGATGACCCTCATCTCCCAAGGGGCTATTCCAAAATGTCCCCGTCGAACTCGGGGGAAAAACCATCCTTATTGACATTGAGGTTATCGATGCCCCACTTGACTATAATATTTTGTTTGGTCGTAGCTACATGTATGCTATGAAGGCAGTCACCTCTTCTATGTTCTGAACCATGATGTTTCCCCATAATGGAAAGATCATTATCATTGACCAGGTATCACATTATGAGCCTAAACCTCCATCCAACGTCAACAACATCCTCCCTTTTTTCCACACTAATCCAAACGCTTATCCACTCATCGAGATGGGCCCCTGAATTTTTAAGGACCCATCCTTGCTAGGGACATACCATGGAGCACCACCGCTCATCCATCCCTTAGCACAAGTATGTGTCATTTCCACCAACGAAACAACAAATGAAGATATTCTCCCTCTCATCGAGGCCTCTTTCACCCCTGACATCCCACTAGTCACAAAATACCTACCTCAGGAATCTCCTGGAACTTGTTCAGCTCTACCCGTTCCTAATCTTCCCCTCCCCTAGGACCATATCCTGGTTTGGGAAATAGTCCCCCAAGCCATTACCCAAATCCCTTTCTTTTATCCCCCACCGGGTGTACAATCTTTCCAGGTAGCCGCAACGCTCGCCCTTCCTAATATGGTGTTGGTAATCCCAGTCTGGTATCTACATCCGCTTGAGATGGTACCTCAACCATCCCTCCCTCCCCAAACAGAAGGAATCTCAATGCAGATTCCCATACTTACCCCCACCATCCCACCCACACTCCCACTCACTAGCACCCCTGCTACAACTAGGGGCAGATGGAAAAAGAAAGAGCCCACCGCTCCACTTCCCCCACGTGTCCATCCTCTTTGTGCGCTATGCGAGAAAGACAGATACCCCACCAACAAATGCCCATCTCTACCCAAGCTACGCAATCTAATTCAACTCCCTCGAGCACCACCACCACTCGTCGCTTCATCCAGTACTGCTGCTATCTACCCTAACACAAATAACAAAGGATTGCGAACCAAATTTGCATGCACCATTTGTTCAGAATATGGCCATTACACACACCATTGTCTAGCGTTACCTCAATTCCGACAAATGCTAACAACTGTACACCATCGCTTTTAGCAAGAACCCACCCCAACAAATGTCACCAACATCCATTATGTCACGACCTCAATCAACGAACGTATGAGACATCCCTTCTCTCTATGCGAATCACTTGATCATTTCACATATCAATGTCCTATGATCATTGAATACAGGCATTGCCAACTGACCCTAATTAAAAACCCTACCCCCCCCTCCAACAGGACCACTGAGTACCCCTACCCCATCACTTGATGTGGTTCATATCTTCTCGCAGGAACCTGAGGTACTCCCTACTCCCCCATGCTTCCTGGATGATTTATATGAGGATTTACCCCCAAATCCCCCCAATTCTCCAATTCATTTCCCCACGGAAATTGTATGCTCGACTATTGTTTTCAACCCACAATATCTCGATATTTGGTGTATGTCGAGAAAACCATCGCAACCTCCTTGCGATAGCCCCTCTCCATAACCAATACCAAAAAACAACCCAGAGTGACCGTCGTCGAAAATACTCCTCTCAATCCCATATATTTTCGACAGTTTCACTGCGACGAAGACAACCTTGAGGAGTTAACTAAATCCAATTTCCCATGGGACGTGCTCCACCATAGATCGCTTTTTCCTTCATAGAAAATCATCGTGCCTCCTAACAAAAACCCCATATATGCAGTTGAAACCAAATATTTTCTCCCACCGGGGCATATAGATTGGTTCAAAAACCCTATCCCTGCCCCTGACGCTTTTGAAGAAGGCAATATGGCCAATATTTCCCCCACCATGAAAATCAATATTTCCATGAAATCTGGGGTCTCAGAGGAAATCACCATTAGTGCTGCATGCTCTCCTGAATAAATCACCACCTACAAAGATCTCTTCCAGGAATACCAGGACATCTTTGCCTGGTCATACACAGAGATGATCGGCCTTGATCCCTCTATTTTCGAACATCGTATAGACACATGGCCTGATATCACACCTGTCCGTCAAAAACAACGTCCACTACACCCATCCAAAGTTGTGGCCATCAAGGCCAAAATTGACAAATTACGTGTTGCAGGGTTCATATACCCCATCACATATATGTCATGGGTCTCCAACCTTGTCCCTATCAACAAAAAATAGGGCACTATCCACGTCTGTATGGACTTTCGCGATCTCAATCACGCCTCTCCCAAGGACAACTTTCCAACACCCTTTATCGACCAAATTATCAATGATTGCGCCGATCACGAGGCCCTATCTTTCATGGACGATTTTTTTGGCTACAACCAAATTCAAATCCACCCAACCAATCAGTACAAAACCACATTCACTACCCCTTGGGGCACTTTTTCATATTGTGTCATGCCTTTTGGCCTCAAGAACGTAGGAGCCACTTTCCAATGCGCCATGACATACATTTTTCATGATCTGGCTCAAATCATTCTCACCTACTTTGACGATCTCACCGCTCACTCCAAAAAATGCACTCAACATATCAATGATTTACGAATCATGTTCAAACAGTGTCGTCAGTACAACATCTGCTTGAATCCCGTCAAGTGCGTGTTCTGCGTTACTGCTGGGTGCCTCCTTGGGTTTACCATCTCCCAAAATGGAATTACAGTTGATGCCCTCAAGGTCCAAGCTATCACGGACATTCCCACACCACAGAATTTATGCCAACTGCAGAGCCTACAAGGCAAAGATAAATTTTTACACCGCTTTGTCCCCGATTACTCCACTCAGGCACACGATTTCCTTCGCCTCTTACGGCATGATATCCCATTCCAATGGGACAAACATACCCAAAACTATTTTGATGATCTCAAAGTGGCCCTCTCCACCTCCTCGTTAATTAGTCCACCTAACTATAACCATAGTTACATCCTCTACATCTCGACCTCCACTGTCTCAATAGCAGGAGTTCTCGTCCAACTAGGGGATGATGATTGTGAGCATGTAATTTACTGCATTAGTAAAAATCTTTCAGGGACACCCTTGAAATACAATCATGAAGATAAATTGGCCCTTGTATTTGTCCTCGTAGTCTAGAAATTGCGCCATTACATCTTTCTTCGAACTACCAAATTCGTAGCAGATTCCAACTGCATGCAATACTTACTTAGTTGCCGACAAAGTAATGGTAAATTTGCCTGATGGATCGTCATCCTTCAGGAGTACGACCTCAAATTTTCAACACCCAAGAGAAAGAAAGCCCTTGTCCTCACCGAATTCATCACGACATTTCCCTCCGATACCACCCCTACCCCTGTCAATTTTGACTTCCCCGATGAACATCTCTTTTACATCCCCTTGGATGACCCTTGGTATGACGATCTTCTCGTCTACCCCCAAACACAAAAATTCGAAAACCACCTCTCTTGAGATGATCGTTGACATATTCATCATCAGGATGCCCGCTACCTACTTATCGGTGATATCTTATATCGACGAGGGGTCGACACTGTACTACATTGATGTTTGAATATCGACGAGGCCAATCGAGTCTTGAAACACTGCCACAGTGTGCTTGCAGGGGTCACCTCTTCGGGATGTCCATTGCTCAAAAATTCATTCACACAGGTTATTTTTGGCCTACATTGTTTCACGGTTACATCCACGTTGTGAAACGCTGTGACAAATGTCAGCTTTATGCCAACAAAGAACGAGCACCACCTACTCTTCTACACCTGGTCCTTACTACCGACCCCTTTTGCAAATGGGGCATAGAATTCATGACTTGCAACCCTCCATCCAGCAATGGACAAAAATACATAGTTTTCACAGTCAATTGCTTCACTAAGTGGGCTGAAGCCATGGCTACATTTAACAACACCGCAACACGCTTCTTCTTCAACCACATCATCTCCTGCTTTGGAGTCCCACTACAGCTAATCTTCGATCACGGGAAACACTTCGAGAATGAGATATTTCTCGAACTCTCCTCTCGGTTAGGCTTCTCCCATGAGTTTGCGTCGGTCAACAAGGTCCTCAAAACCATTTTGCAGTGCATGGTTAACAAACATAATACCAATTGGCACCATATGTTATTTTTCGTGCTATGGGCTTATCACACGACAGTTAAAACTGCCATTGGCTTCACACCATTTCATCTTGTCCATGGGGTCGAGGACACTCTCCCCATCGAATGAAAAATTCCCACCTTATGCATAGCTATTGAGAAACCCTTGCTGAACTTAGAGTCACTAGATGAAGACTGTCGGTCTTTATTACCGAACAATTCGGCAGCCAAAACATGTTCCAAGGCCACCTTTGATCATCATGTCAACCTTCGCTCATTCAACGAAGGAGACCTCATCCTTGCTTATGATATTTCTCACGATACATTTGGCCATGGCAATTTTGAGTCATTATGGCATGGACCTTACATCATCCAGCATTACCTACATCCTGGCCTCCCCTGAAGGTCACCCTCTCAAAGAACTCGTCAACGGGTTGTACTTAAAGAAATTTTACGCCTAAAAGCGTAGACATACTACACTAGGATTGTTCTTTCTGTATGCTTTTTTAGAGTTTTTAGTCTTCTTCTCAATGCCTTCATCTAATTTAGCATTTGTTTGATTGACAAATGCTTCCCCCACTAGCCTACCACATCGATTACGTCAACGAAGCTAGCCGTTGGCACCAAATCTCACTTCGGCCACATGGGACCTTTATTCCCCCTCACAAACGCTACTCCACTCCAACAACATATGTTTGGGGTCAGCAACCAATAACCAAGTAGAATACATAACAGTCATTGGCCTCTTTGCTGAGGCTAGTCACCTCCATGTTTGTCATGCCTCTTCTACAAATACTTGCAAGTTAGACTCTTATCTTGACATTTTGATTCCATCACATTTACACACATTCCAAGACAATTTAATCAAATAGCAGATAATATAGATAACCTAGTGTTAGATTGGCATTTATCACATCAAGACACCAGTATGCATACATAAATCATAACCAGTCTGTCAACAACATATATATTAGACACCATCAAAAAGCACTAACAAACATCAACACAAGTGAACACCACAAAGATACCAAAAATGTATATCCATACATATATATATATATATATAGGTCAATGTGTCATCAATGTTTACAAAAAATAGTACGTCAGGTACACTATCCGTACGTAGGTAAACCACCTTACCCCTATAAATACAAAACGGTGCTATACCGCCATATACAAAATGGGCTCACCAGCCTATATAGATACAAAAAATACATAAATATAGAGGCACTCATGGCACCTCTAAAGCTCCACCACCTAGCCCTCTCTCTGGAGGAGGGGCCCCACTAGCTAGGGGTCCCTCAAGTCCTAGAGGCAACCTCCTAGTCATCGTCGCCCCCGCTACAACCGCTCTTCGAACCATGGTCCACCACACCACCAGAACGCCCACACACTGCTCTAGGAATCCCTCGTCTAGGATCCATGACCACATGCCCTCAGGCACTCCCTATAGTACCACCTCCAAGCGGCGACAAACATCCTCAAACTCTCCCCCGACCTCTACTGGAGGAGCATGCGATGGCCCTGCACCGGGGCCATCAAACCAGCGTTGCCTAGCCGCTCTCTCATCATCAGCAGGCCTCACCCCAACATCATCTCACCATTGTCACTCTCCTTCCTGTGGCTCTCCCAACGGAGGCCTCAACGGCCCCTGACGAGCCGACGCTCTAACCAACTCCACCTCGCACCCACGAGGTCCCACATCTGCACATACAACAAACAAATGGTAGTATCATCATCCATCTATACATAACAAACATGATATACTATCTAAATATTAAACCATCAAAAAACACATCATACCTCTGTGGTCGAACACCTCTTGTGGTGGTAACACCATCTCTGGATCATCCCGGAAGTCCACCCCAAAATAAGGATACTGCAATATGATCTATGGAATCTAATGCCACACCTGTGAAACCTCATCCATGAAATAGTAACCACCCTCCCCACCACCGTGACGAACCAGGATCATCGCCCACCCCCTCAGTCGCAGCTCTCGCATGCCAGAAGCACCTTACAACACTCTAAGGAGCAACATCGACACCCTCTCCAGAAACCATGCCACCAAGATCGAACCAAAGGAAAACTCCCCCGAGTCAGCAACACAACACCTGTCAAGCTACCCTACCATCTTGGCATGGATCATCAATCCCCAAGTGAAGTGCTCGCCCGCTAGTGCCCTCTCCATGCTCCTCAGATGACCTCCATTGATCCACTAAGTCGCAAGAGACTCGTAGACTCTCACAATCACCACTTCCACAAAATGATGCACAAGGGAGTCCATCTCCCCAATACTCACCACAAAACCTGACATAAAGTTCTCCCCTGAACAATATCTTCGGGCTAAGACAACCAACTGACCATCCCCGAGTACTACGGGCTCCGCCGGTAGTGGGATTCCTCGAAAAGGGAGCCCAGTCAAGAAATATACATCCTCCACCATAGTGAAGGCTATCTTCTCACCCCGCACCATAAAATAATGCAGGTCAGGGCTCCACATCCTGATCAGAAACTGCAACAAATACTCCTGTGCCCATACTAGCAAACACTAGAAAAACTTCAGTAGCCCACATGTTGCCAAAGCATCTCACACTTCCAACTCCTCATCCCTCACTGGCTCCCTCAGGTGTGACCAGTCTCTCTCTCTCCAATGAACCGACATCGTCCAAATGATCACCTGCACCCACATATACAACACTTTATTAGTCATTATAACCTCAAAAAATCCAAAAAAGATAAGTTTTTAAATCCTTCAGCTTTACCTCACAGGTGCGGTTGTTTTTCCCACATGTGCGTCTGTTCACCCCCCAGTCGCGCACTCATGCATGAATGTTGTCCATACAGAGGCGCATTCATGTGCCCCTATCACACATACAGGTGTGCATCATAGCTCACTTGTTCACTACACAGCTGTGCACACATGCACAGTTCTTAGGGGTACAGACGTGCATGCATGCGTTGTCGTGTGTTGCACAGTCGTGCATGCCATGCGTGCCTGCTTTCCCCATTCGGGCACCCCCATGCGTGGATTTCTGAATTATAGGTGCGGACCTATGTGCGTGAAATTCTCGATCTCCCATGCACTGGGGGGCCCACACCTACAAAACCCCCTGTACGGTCCTCTGTACAGGCCCTGACCAAAAATAGAAACCCTAATTCTATGTAGGAGGATACGACAACTAACCTGAAACTCACTGATCCTGAATCGACTACCTCGATCTCCTGGAATCTCCAAATCTCCTCTAAAATCTCTCGTCCACTCAATAAGACAGAAAGTACAAATGAGGTGGCTTTGTGGGCCCTACAGCTATATATAGTCCATTTTGCCAAAGTTCCAAACTCAATTTTGGTTCGGGCGCTCGTTTTTCGATCCATCTTCAGCCACAAGATCAGGACCCCATTACCTACATAATTTCATTCCCCGGGCCATTTTTCCATCCTCAACCCCCAGGGGACATTTTTCTCATATTACGCTCAGGTATGCATGCTTACATTATTGAATAACTGCTATATGATCTTTTCTCTTCAGATAATGTTCACATTGGGTATTCATTTTTTATGTGTGTAGGTGATTGATCACCATACGACACCAGTATCCATTCAGGTATATCATCGAAATTGGCATGTAGACATTCCCTCTGAATCTCAAAATGCATCTCCCAGTGACTCCCTCCGATATTTGCCTCTAGGATCCCTATATCTGGCGCTGCAGTACTGTCACCTCCACTACATTTTGGTACTGTCACCTGGTGGCACTCTCCCCCACATGAGTTATCCCAATCATAGTTCCCCTGGACATTTTGACACTCATGCTATTTTCACCCCCTAGGGATGGGAGTCCTGATAGTCTTACGCAGTTCCAAGAATCAACCCCATACTCATTCTCCTCATTTTGCTAACTTTCCCAATAGACTCCTAGGTTACTCTTCAAGGTTTTGTTTCGACTGCGCCTCCACAGTATCATTAACCACCCATTTCATCCACCTCTAGTTTTCCCCTTTGTATATTGTCCTCCATGCGTTTCCCTAATACAGAAACCTGCCTATGGGGCCCTAACCCTCCACTTGTTTTCCAAGAAACTTGCGCCATCATTAGGCCAAGCCATCTTACACTGGGGCACCCATTTCTGTATCTGCACAATTATCCCAACTTATTTTTCATTCTTTTGATAATTGTACAAACCCTTTTTTTGCATATTCATAGCTTTCTATTATCACCTTTAGGGACCTTCCTTTTCCGGAAAAGAAACCCTTGTCACCCTTGGTTGGGGAATTTTTCACTTCCCAACATCAATGAAACTATCCATAAAACCCCGAGCATATTATAACCCATACACCTTTTTTATCTCTGTGTTTGTCCATTGTGTCACGCCTCTGGAACATATCATCCTCATCTAGTCGTCCCTCTGGTGCTAGATTCAGTTTTATGGTTGCTGCCACTTTGCATATCTCCCCAACCAAGGGCATTCTTGAGTCTCACTACATCTTGACTTCATCCATATACCTCATCAGTTCTTGATCTCATCCACTATATTTCAAAAATATCTTTGCTTCTTGGAGTCACGTCTCCCTTTCTGTTGACATCAACATGGTTTCCATAAGGACAACAGTATATTGACTCTCATTACCTTTACAATGAGGAGTCTCGGATGACACAGGGAAAACCACCATTGTTCTCTGTTGTCATTGACCCCCATAACATTCGACTTCAACACTATCTCATGTTACAGTGGGTCTTACTTTGTGACTATTAAATTTGTTTTATCTTAGCCGAAGACCTTTGAAATTTGATAGACTATCAATGTCTGCACATTATCGACACTTCTCACAGGTGTCCTTACCCTTTTCAGAGTTTTTTTCACCATCAGAATTGTCCTCTGTTATTATCAAACCGCCCTCGAGGGCGCTGCAGTGATCTACGTCCACAACATAGCTTCAGTTATTGTATTACATCTTTTTGAGTTACATGACATGAGCAAGGGGCATGCCCGCCTCGTTTGTACACAGTTTTATTTTTTCTCCCACACTTTTGGAAAGGCTTGGGTTCTATAGTTTCCCCTCTCCTTCCAATGGGTTGCTCTTGACACTCCCCACAGTTCTCGTTCTTACACAGATACTCTCAGTAGAAGAAACATTGATGTATTTCAGCTATATGTATCCTCCTAACCTCACACATCAGGGGGCATCTGTTATCACCAGAATTTCATCCGCAAATGGTTATAGAAATCCAACATCTTCAAAACACTCATTAGTTCACTCATGGGCCAAAAATGCATGTCCAAAAGGTCCAAAACTAGAATGCGCTATAAATACACAAGGCGCACACACATGTGCGACAGTCAGATAACGTCGAAAAAGCGCACATGCGCCCGATGCATGACTATGGTCACAAAAATCCGCGCACACCTCAAAACGATGCATTTATGATATTGGTCGATGTTCCACCCACTTCTGGTTCAGCTTCCAAGTCAATCTGACATCCAAATATCAGTTGAATCTGACTAGGGGCTAGTCAAATACCTAAAAGTGCCCTAAAGGGCCCCTTATTCACACTAAGAATTGGTTGCATAACACCTCAAAGCTATGCTATAAAAGGAAGCCATGGGTGCACTATATTTTCAAGGAATTCATTTGCATTGTTATGCTGCTGATATTCTCTTGGAGGATCCTCTTTCCTCATCAAGAGCATGCTAGCATCATTTCATTTAGCCATTCATATCACCTCTAGATTGAATATTCTTTGGATTATCTTCACCATTTCATTTTAGTTCCTTATTTGTAAGAAGAGCTCAATATTTGGGGGTCCAAGAGCCCTCCCTTGGAGGAAGAGGGGACCCAAAGTCTCCCTTTCTCTTTGGTGTTTTCTTTCCACTAATACAATCCTTTCCATTGGTGGCATGAGCCTTGTTTATTTCTTGTTCCAACATCCTTATGAACTCTAGTTTAATTGCTTTTATCCTTCTTAGTTTAATTATTTGCTTATCTTTTATGCTTTACACTTCTAACTCTTTCCTCTATTGTTGTCTTGCCTAGATGACCCAACTGGGCTTGTAAGCACCCTTATTTTTCTCATTTAGGTGACAAAAGAGGGGCAATAATTATATTAAATGGCTACAACTGACAGATGAGAGAATCCACTCAAGATATGTGTTACAATCTCTGAACCATAAATGCAAATACATCCCTTCCAGAAATTACATTAATGTCTCATCTTTTCAAATTCAAAATATCTTCAAAATGCGCACTGGTGCATATCTAGCTGTCCTCCGCTTGCACGTTCTTACGATGCTCCTGTATCATACTCCTCTGGATGAAAAATTCATGGACTCTTGTTCATGATATCCTGCACCGTCTGTCCATGTTTCTAGATATTTTCTTCACTTTCACAACTGGAATCCTCAATCAGGTGTCCCTTCCATTTTACCTAATACTCAAAATATGTCTTTCTCCGGGTTTTCTTGCTAACGCTTTGATCAATGATCCTTTTAATCTGCGTATTTTCAACTACATGCATCTTTTTAACACACTAAATTTCCTTTTGATTCTCTTATCTTCCTGCTTCATCTGCTCTGTAAGGATACATACTTGCTATGTTGAATATGGGTGATATTCCTACACCATATGGCAATTCTATCTCATAATCATTTGTCTCAAATTTTCGTAAAATCTTACACGATCCTATCGTTTTCATATTTAGTTTATTATATGTTCCCCTTGGGAACCTTTCTTTTCTGAGGTGTGCTAAAACTAAATGTCCTACTTCAAACTGAAGCTCTCTTCTGTGTTGATCTACTCTTCTCTTATATTATCGGTTGTCATTTTGCAATCGCTCTTTAATATTACTATGGAGCTCTTGCATTTCTGTTGCAAAATCTCCCGCTCCAGCACTTCTGAACTCATTCGGCTCTAAGTCTCTCAACTCAGATACTCCTCTTGGTTGCATTCCATACATTATTTGGAATGGGATCTATCATGTGCTCCTATTAGGTGAGTCATTATATGCAAAATCCTCTTGCGGAAGAATCTGATCCCACTGACTATGATGTTCAACTACTAAACTCCACAATAAGTCCCCTAAACTTCGATTTACTACCTTAGTTTGTCCATCCGTCTGAGGGTGATATTTTGAGCTAAAAGATAAGTCCATCCCCAACTTCTTCCATAGTGTCCTCTAGAAATGACCAACAAATTTGGTATCCCTATCTGAAACAATACTCTTGGGTAAACCATGAAGTCGAACAACTTCTTTGAAAAACATATTTCCAATGTGTGTTGCATCACTGGTTTTGTGACATGGAATAAAATGTGCCATTTTTGAGAATATTTTGACTACCACGAATATGGAATCACAACCTCTCTTTGTCCTCGATAGTCCTAACACAAAATCCATGCTTACCACATCCCATGGACTTTATGGTACTGGAAATGGTTGATACAATCCTATATTCTGTCTTTTCCCCTTTGCGTGTTGGCAAATTCTACATCTCTTGACAAATTTCTTGACATCCATTCTCATCCCTGGCCAATAATATAAGATGATCAGTTGCACAAATGTTTTTTCATGGACGAAATGTCCAGCCAATCCCCCACTATGTTTTTCCTTCAAAAGGTTTTCTCTCATAGAACTCTTCGGGATACACAACTGATTTCCTTTGAATAATAATCCATCCTGAAGTAAATATTCAATCCATTGGATTCTATCTCTCAGAACAGGATTCTCACCTACTTCATAAGAATCCTTGAAATCTGAATCACCTCTGTACATTTCCTTAAGGCTATCAAAACCTAAGGTCTTCACATGAAACTCCTGCAGAATCAAACATTTCCTACTCAATGAATCAACAACCTTGTTAGAAGTTGCATAAATGTGTTTTATAACAAAAGTAAATTTCTGCATAAATTCAACCCATTTTGCATGTTTCTGGTTCAATTTATCCTGTCTGGTTATGAATTGTAAATCATGGTTATCGCTATACAAAACAAACTCCTTCGAAACCAAGTAGTTCCTCCGCTTTTCAAATCAATTTTTGAAAAAAACTTTGCCCCACTCAATTAATCCATCAAGTCATCCATCCTGGGTAAAAGAAATCTATACACGATGGTGATCTTGTTTATATCCCTTGAATCTGTACACATCCTCCATCCACCATCTTATTACGAGGGAAAAACTCTCTATGGCCAAGGTTAAACCACAACAGACATGTATGACTGTAGAAATCAACTCAATTCCAACATATACTATATAAACTAATGTGCAAGACAAGAAAGAGGCCTACCTCAATCCAACGTTTGATGACGTTCCACCATTGAGCACTTCAACCCAAATCTTTATACCTGCAATAAGTTCTTAACAAATGAGCAGAGAAAGTATATAGTGATGGTATAAAGGGGTTAGCACATTAGATAGCATAATCCATTAATAAACATTACAAACACACCCATGGATAATAATCATGTATTTGCAACATACCAATAGGACGGGAAAGGAGTATTTCTATTAATAATTGATCAACGGAAGTGACAACATTACAGACTTCGATGTCGGCACGGTTCGAAACCAAGAGACCAAGTTCCTTCCAACTGGGCCTCCACCACTTCAATCCTCCACCAAAGGCAAGCTCATAGAAGAAATTTAATGAGGTTCTATCAACAATAAGGAAAGAGCTTGCGGCTGAACACTGTGTTTAGACTTGAGGGATATATGAAGTAATTTCTCGAGAGTAACTTTGCTCTCAAAGTTGAATGCTTTCTCCTTATTTTCCATGGCTTGAAATTGTTCTTTTATAGCCTTTAGAATGCAATTGAAGGGTCGAGTCAGAACATTTCCAATATGTGGAAGGCCAAGGATCAGAGATCTTCTGTCGTGACATGGAAACCCGACCTCATTTTGTATTTTTTGGCACAAATCTTGATGTACGCGGGTTGTAGTGGAGAAGCCAATGTATACGCATCTTGCATAGTTGATAGGGAGCGTATATGTGGAAAAATGTATACTTTTGGCTTTGGATTCATCAAAAAGGGATGACATGTCTGCATAGGGAAATGGAAAAAGGCCCTATGTGCAAGATAGCAATGGTGAGGAAAATCTTGCTATAACAGATGCCCCCTAATGTGTGAGGTCAGAGGAGTATCTGCGATGGCCAAAATACATTATAAATAACCTAGGAGTGGAGTGGTAGAGAACCAGTTGGGAAAACTCAATTGCTTATTACATTATGTATTGACTTTACATACATGGTTGCCAAGAATACAATGCAGATCCATGTGGAAAATATACCAAACAAGTGTTCATGGCCATGAATAGTAAAATACGAATGTGGTTATATGCCAAAAGTTGTCATAGTCACGAACAAGGCCCAGTGAAACCAGTCTCAAAATCAATATGAAGATATATGTATACCATGATGTACAATCTGATCTCCCATGATCACTAAAGTCGAATAGGTGTTGGTCCAATGAAAGAGAAGCAACAACTCAGGAAAGCTACAGCCACATAGGGATGTCTTCAAGTCTTCTACACAATCCACCAAGGTGCAAGTCTATATCATGTCAAAAAAGGAGTTGAGGTCGAACATGATGAGACATCGTTTGATTACCGGTCATTGAGGTATATCGTTAACAAATGCAAGACAACTGACCAATAATGAAAGTAGGTATCAAGGCACTGAGTACATTTCTACAAGTGTGAATAAATGAGTTGGTGTTGAACACTTGAGAAATCCATTGATCATGATACATTGATGTATTCCCATCTGTCAATGGTGAGAGATCTTGCCACTAATGACTGCAAGCCTCAAGGCACTCATGAAACTCTAGGTCTCATATCTATAATAAATGAGCTGAATTCGATGGAAAAAGACCCACTGAAAGGAGAGCATTAAGGCATCTCTCATCAGTCAGCATGAGGAACAAAGTAGGAGCTTCATGATTTGGTGGAGATCAGACGAAGAACATGTTCACGAACCAATGACCATGTGCATATTTCAAGTGTACCAAGTGCAAGAGGAACATGAAAAAGACCCTCTGAATAGCAGCCAATGATGAAAACTGCCAATAAAGGCAAGGAAAACACCAATAAGGCTAATGGAAACCAAGACACTGCATGAATCCCAAAGTGTGAATAGATGTCTTATCATCGAACACAAGGGAAACCACCTAGTCAACGACCAATGATGAAATGTCGATTGTTGGGTTCAAGGTGACCTACCAATGATAAAAGTAAGGTCAGGGTGCATAATAAGACCATAGTATCATGTGATTCTGAGAGAAACTAAGGGTATGGACGACATGCAAAGTTAATATTTCCGAGGAGTGGCCGAAACAGGTTGATAGAATTCCTTTGAACAAGAGCATGAGACATGGTGGAGTCTGGAAGCATGGACTCAATGATGTGACTATTATATGCAAGAGGCATCAATAATGTTCTCTATAGGGACTGGAAGAGTAACCAGTCGATAGAGAAAACTTTGTAACTAGATCAGCTTCCTAAGGCCATGATAAACACAAAATTATGATGATGCAAGGACTCGATAACTTTGTGCACTGTTCAAAGGTGACACGACTGCTTCCAATTACAATATAGTACTCCCTTCCCGCCTGTCTTTTTTTTGTTTTTTCATAACAAATAAATGTTATGATACAGAGGAGGGAACGAGTGTCACAAGTAAGAAAAACTAGTTCCAACAGTGGAACGTACCTATGCTCAATGCAGGGGAGTACATGCAAGAGATGGACACTCAGGGTGATGTTCCCTCCAGGGTATAGGGTGTCAAATTTCGAAGGATATAAACAAGGCTCTGCTTGGTTGAGGATGCAAAAACTGCTTAGGCAATGGTTTATAACGCAAACTGAGAACCGGCTAAAGGCTCAATACTGCAAGCGAGGGCATGAGATGCAATCACAACTTAATGCCAAAAAATGTCCTTTTTTATGTCTTTTAGTCCATTTGGTGTGAAAAATGGGTAAACTTGTGCTAAATAGACGTCTTTTCAAATCCAATTTATGAGTGTGAAAAAGACAAGTTCACTTGGCGATCTTTTCTATTTTTGGTAATGAGTTGGAAAAGAGATTAACTAAGACTCATGACCTTTAAAATCCAATTGTAACGAGTGTGAAAGGGACAAATCACTTGGAAATCTTTTTGTTTTTTTAGACGAGTCGGAAATGAGCTTAATTAAGACTTGTGACCTTTCAAATCCAATTTTAATGAGTGTGAAAGGGAAAAATCACTCGAAAATCTTTTCAGTTTTTTAGATGAGTCAGAAAAGAGATTAATTAAGAGTCATTTTTCTGTCTTAATCAATGTATAAATGGGGAGGCCAAGGCTCTCGTCTCGGTCTTCTGCGGAAAGTCAGTATCTCACGGATAGCTGACAAAAGCTTGGGAAAACCCAAGCCTTTCCAAGTCAAGGAGGAGAAGGTGATAATGGAGGATACAGTCTCCATGATGGTTTGAATAATGTCTCTTAATGGAAAAGACATAGGTGGGGGGATGTGATGTCCCATCAGGTCGTCCCAATCGAAGGGAACCTCATGAGGACCTGGAGGGAGAGCATTTGGGGGAAGAATAAATCTCTCTCGTTCATAAGGGGGGAGATTTGGAATGTTGATGACATGACTGAAAGGTGCATCATTCTCTTTAGGGAGAGTAGGGTTGACTAGATATTGCATTGGTGTGGCCACTTCTTCAATTATAGGTTGAAGAGGATGCATAGTAATGGGGGAAAGAGACACTTCACCCTTGACAAAGGGGGTGAGTTCGGGAGAGGATTGCATCGGTGGAACCACCGAGATGATCAAGGGAGAAGTGGTGTGAGGAGAAACCATGGATGCCTCAGAATCTGAAGGGATCTTGGGTGAGCCCCACGCTTCTGGTATCTCACGTGTAATCAGACACAAACGAGAAACGTGACTTCCTTCGCAAGTCCTGCAAAGGAATTTAGGCTTATGTATGAGGTGTCTAGGATTCTCGATGTAACTAGGAGGGGAGAGAGAGTCGTCTCATGTATGATGAATAGAGGAGGGAGACGTGACATGGCTATTATTTGGGGAAAAATGAATGGTGCCCCCAACATAATTGGTAGAGGTTGGGAGCAAGCTGTCTACATAGTTTGTAGAAGAAGTCAACCCATCTCCAACATGACTGGCAGAGGTTGGCGATGGAGCACCAGTATGACTGACAGTGACTGGGCTAGCGATAGATGGTGGAATTTGATTCCACGGTCCAGGGAAAGATTGATTATGAAAAATTGCAATCTAGGAAGGATCTTGGTATACCTCTTACCCAAACCCATAAAGGTGTTGGTTCATGCCAAAATGGTCCGAAGAGGTTTGGACGAGCATCATCATTGAGGTCTGTAAAGAGACCGAGGTAGGATAAGGATTATTCGAGTGAGCATATATGTTTCCCCCTTGTGAAGGGGTCCCATAAAGAGGGTAGCCCGAACCGTAAAATCGATTCTCCCCATATGAAAGACCTGGGGGGTAATTCAGGACCTATAATGGAAAAAGTGTTCGAATGAACTGACATGGTGGATGAAAGATACATGGGTGGGGTGTAATAAGTGGGATAAGCACCCATCTGAGTATTGGCTCCTAAAATAGCATATCTAGTATTGGATCCATAGGGGGGAAGGTTCCAACCTCCCATGGGGACACGACTCATATCAAATGAAGAAGTAGGCATTAGAGCCATGGTGCCCCCGGGTCCAATGCTAGGATTCATATATGTGGTCCAGGGGGAGGGTTGCATGGGGGAGGGAATATCAACGGAAAAATGGATAGAGACCCAAGGTGTGGACTGAGCATTGTATTTCTGCATACCATTGTAAAAAGTGGAAGGGTTCGTCCCCGTGAAATTAGCATGTATCATGGGGTGGGTAGAAGTGAATGAGGGAGCAAAAGAAACTCCATTGTCCATAATGATGAAACCCAAAATAGACTCCTAAGGTCGACTAGTAGTCAAAGAGAATACCAAAGAGTCAAATGACCAATATGCATGCAAACGAGCTAAAGTGGCTAAGTGGCCTCCCTCGCTATAGGTATGTCTCGTCGAAGAGGGACTTGAGACTCCCCGCTAAAGTTTGGAGGTAATAGAATCAGTTATAGGGGCCTTAGTGGGCTTAACAACCATTTGGTTAGATCCTCTCGGAGAGGTAATCCTCCATAAAGGCTGTGTGATGTCCGACCCCTAGCTGACCTAGGGTACAAGCAGAATAACCCCTGCAAGTAACCTATGAGATGCCTAAGTCAAGAAACTAATACACCACTATATAACTGATGCACGTAATAGCAGTCATAAGTCCATATCACCATATGGGAAGGTTAGCAAAGTCCGAAACCTTGAAAGCACTGCCTCTCACAGAGGTATGGGTACTAGCAAGATCCCCAAATACGAATAAATCCACAGAAATATCTTTGATGCTAGGTGTGTATCCAGGGGTTATCCATTCAAATAACTTCGCACGACCTTGTGATTAACTCCAGTGTGAGCGGAGCCTCTTGATATTACCAATTATACAATGGACTTCTCAACTCCCTGTCTCAGACACATATGTTGATTTAATTTTCTTGGATAAGATTACTCACAAAATCCTATTCCAAGGCACTAAATCCTAGAGTAGTTTGTGCACCCTAAAAAATAAAATCACGACTAATCAATTTTAGTTTAAAGCGTAAATTTTATTGGCCATGATTACTAAAAAAGGTATGGAAGTGAAACTCATGATGTTATGACTCTGCAAGAAAATGGATATGAATATAATGCAAAGTCTATCTTTAACTTTTCTATGAATGATATGCTAATAAAAACAGTGCAATTTTCAATTTCAACTCTGCAATTCAGAAGTAAAATCCAATCTTTCACTAAATGAACTAAGCTAATGATAAAGACTCAAAGACAAAAATGTTGACCAATGCAAAATGCCTATTTTTTTTTGTATTTTCAAGATATTAAAGAGAAAATGCATGGACTGTAGAGCAACTTGATATATAAATTCTATTGTGTATAAATGAAATAACTCAATCAGAATACCAAGAAGCCAAGAAAACAACCCAGGGTTCAAGGACAGCAAGGATGAAAAACAAAGAGAAATACTACGCCCAAAAATTCAACTCCCAACAGGTTTCCTGTCAACCTATAGAAACTCAATAGGCACTACAGAGGCCTAAGAAGGCTCAACAATCCTAAAAAATCACCCAACAATCACTAAACCAAGAAAACAAGAAAAGGGAAGTGGCATACGTGATTGTTCAAGAAAACAAGGCGTATATACGCATCCTGCAGTAAGACAACAAGCGTGTATACATGAATGTCTGGGAAAAAGGAGCGTATATGATTTAAAACAAGGCCAGACAAAGGCAAGAAGGCTAAAAACTCAGACCCAGAGTGAACAGAATCTGTCAAGCAGTGATACGACAAGAAACACAAAGGAAAAAGAGCAATTCAGGAAGAAAAAGTACTTCAACCCTTAGAAGGAAGATCTCTCCCCAGTGGAGTCGCTAATTCTGTTATGAGGGGAAAACTCTCTATGGCCAAGGGTAAACCACAACAGACATGTATGAATGTAGAAATCAACTCAATTACAAAATATACTATATAAATTAATGTGAAAGACAAGAAAGAGGCCTACCTCGATTCAATGTTTGATGATGTTCCATCGTTGAGCACTTCGACCCAAAGCTTTATACCTACAATAATTTCTTAACAAACGAGCAGAGCAAGTATATAGTGATGATATAAAGGGGTTAGCACAATAGATAACATAATCCATTAATAAACATTAAAAACACGCACATGGATAATAATCATGTATTTGCAAGATACCAATAGGATGAGAAATGAGTATTTCTATTAATAATTGATCAATAGAAGTGACAACATTACAGACTTCTGTGTCGGCACAGTTCGAAACCAAGAAACCAAGTTCCTTCCAACTGGGCCTCCACCACTTCAATCCTCCAGCAAAGGAAAGCTCATAGAAGAGAGTCAATGAGGTTCTCTCAACAATAAGGAAAGAGCTTGGGGGTTGAACACTGTGTTCAGACTTAAGGGATAAAGGGATGCAGACTCAATATGAAGTAATTTCTCCATAATAAATTTACTCTCAAAGTTGAATGCTTTCTCCTTCTTTTCCATAGCTCAAAATTGTGCTTTTATAGCCTTCAGAATGCAACTGAATGTTAAGTACCTATACCAGATCTGCAAATATACTTCAGAAATAACAAAGAATAAACCATAAACCATTCACCATAACATGAACACAATAAATAGAGAAAACCCTTGAGGTAGGGTAACACCATATATTAATCCTTATGGAAGGATAAAACTTCTCAAACAATCATTGCTTGTACAATCACAATATCCTTCACTATGTTTCATTACATTGCCTAGACTTCTTTATATAGCTCTCCCTATCTCCTAGGAACCTTCTAGAGAGCCTTCTCACATTTATTACATCCAACTACCACAGTGGGCCTTTATTAATATAGTGGACCTAGGCCACCTTACATTCAATGACCACATTCTCATATATTAAATGACTTCCACTAATAACACATAACTACATTCACATTGGGTACCTCCC
>SNQJ01S0172409.1:20446-33706 GCA_010110895.2 Picea sitchensis
CATCTCCTTATAATCAAGTGATTTCCACCAAATTGCAGCATCACCTTGCAATTTGAAACCTACCCAATGGGGCCAAATATCTCCCCATGCTGATTTTCTTTCTTTAATGAATGATTCAATACTAGGGCCATCACCTTTCCCTGCAAAATACATCTTGCTATGAAAAAACCCCCAAAAATAGATCAATAAGTTACGACAAAAAATCGCGGCTGTTTTCGGAAAAACCCTGAAAAACTGCAGAATTTAAAACGCTCATAACTTTACTTTCCGAACTCCGTTTCAGCTGATTTTTTTTTTGAAATTGGGTATTTTTCCGAGAGGAATTCAAATACCTAATTTGTTTTTCCAAATTCAGCTCGTAAAACTTTATATCTGAACCTGAAGTGCGCCGCCCTCTTTTTTCTTCCCTAGAAAAAAAAATTCTGCAAAAAAAGAAAACAAATCTTCCCTTCTTTGGCCAAGGGAAGTGCTCTGATACCAATTGTTAAGTACCTATACCAGATCTGCAAATATACTTCAGAAATAACCAGGAATAAACCATAAATCATTCACCATAACATGAACACAAGAAATAGAGAAAACCCTTGAGGTAGGGTAACACCATATATTAATCCTTATGGAAGGATAAAACTCCTCAAACAATCCTTGCTTATACAATCACAATATTCTTCTCTATGTTTCATTACATTGCCTAGACTTCTTTATATAGCTCTCCCTATCTCCTAGGAACCTTCTAGAGAGCCTTATCACATTTATTACATCCAACTACCACATTGGGCCTTTATTAATATAGTGGACCTAGTCCACCTTACATTCAATGACCATATTCCCATATATTAAATGACTTCCACTAATAACACATAACTACATTCCCATTGGGTACCTCTCTAGGTACCCCATATTACCTCCCTAGGTACACCACTCCGAAGGGTCGAGTCAGAACGTTTCCAATATGTGGAAGGCCAAGGATCAGAGATCTTTTGTTGTGACATGGAAACTCGACATCATTTTGTATTTTTTGGCACAAATCTTGATGTACGTGGGTTGTAGTGGAGCATCCAACGTATACGCATCTTGCATAGCTTATAGGGAGCGTATATGTGGAAAAATGTATAATTTTGGCTCTAGATTCATCAAAAACGGATGACAAGTCTGCATAGGGAAATGGAAAAAGGCCCTCTGTGCAAGATAGCAATGGTGAGGCAAATCTCTCTATAACACATCTTTCTTTGGACTTAACATTGTTGGCACAACGCATGGACTCAAGCTTTCTCTAATCAACCCTTTGTCCATCAAATCTTGGACTTGCTTCTTGACTTCTTCATTCTCCTGCGGTGTCAATCTATACACTGCTTTGTTTGGTAAACTTTCTCTTGGTATAAGGTCAATGTGATGGCTTATACTTATGATGGGTAGCAATGAACAAGGTAAATCATCCACCACTATATCAGCGAATTCTCCAGCAGTTCCTTAATTTCCTCAGGTAGATCATCTATCGAGGTATTGGTCAAGATGACTCTAGGTTTTATTACCACAACAAACTGCATTTCTTCACACTTCTTGACTTGATCCAGAAGTTCCTTCCCACTCATGAGAAGTATAGTATTTCTTTCTTCTGCTTTCTCCTTCTTGTCTTCAATTGGCAGCAACATATGCATCCTACCATTATTTTCCAAGGTATATGTATTCTTTCTTCCATAATGGATAACATTTCTGTTATATTGCCACGGTCTCCCCAACAAAATATGACAAACATCCATGGGAATAACATCCCATAAAATTTCATCTTTATAACCTCCTATATTAAATTCAACTAAACATTGTTTAGTGATTGTTACCTGATGTCCCTTTTGCAACCACGAGACTTTATATGGTATTGGATGTGAAAATGTCTCCAATTCCATCTTCTCCACCATCTTTGTGGATACTAGATTATTCATGATTCCACTATGAACTATCACCTTTCATACCCTATCCTAGGTATTGAAAGAAGTTCTGAACAAACTGTTCCTCTGGACTGGATTCTCCATCTCTTTTTCTGGCTTCAAGAGAATCTTCCTCATCATTAAGGATCTTCCACCTTATGCATCTTCTGCCTCAACATTTTGCCTTTGCGCTTATGAAATGTGAGCTTCGCCTCCTCCATCTCTTTTTTTATCAAGACATTCAAAAGATTTGTGTCTGAGCTTTCCACAGATAAAACACTTTACTTCACCTCCTCCACCTCTTCCTCTTCCTCTTGCTCACGGAAAAGTTTTCTTATTGGCATATTGTCTTCCTTGTGAACCTTCTCCCCTTTATGGGTGATTATGAGGTTTATTTTCTTCATCCTTGGGTTTCTGTACTCTATTTTGGGAAACTGCTTTGCCTCTACTATGACTTCTACCTCTGCCCCTTTGACCTTGCTTTTGGGACAATTTCTCTTTTTCTTTCAAAGAAATCTGATAAGCATCTTCTACATTCTTGATTGTGACCATGCTCATCTCATCTTGAATATCATATCTCAGTCCATTCATATATCTGGCGAATTTTTCACCATCACTCTCAGGATGACCTGCTCTAATGTTTATCCTATAAAACTCTTCAATGTACTCCTTCACTGTCATTCCTTTCTGTCTCAAATTTTGCATTCTTCAAAACAAATTAATTTGGTAATCCCTGGGTATGAATTTGGATTTCATCTTCGCTACCATCCTATCCCAGCTTTTGATCCTTTGTTTTCCTTTGCAACACCTATCAGCCTGCAGTTTATCCCACCATAGTTTTGCATGCCCTTTCAATCTAGTGACAACATGTTTAAGCTTCTTATCTTCCTCGATGTCTTCATAATTGAAATATTTATCCAGATCTATAAACCAATCTAGTAACTCCTCAATGTCTAAGTTTCCTTCATACATCTGGATGTCCATTTTTTCTCTGGAACCTATTCTTGCAATAGCTCTGAATAGACGTTCCTCTACAACATCTTCGAGTGAAACCTCCTCTTCGGGTCTTCCTTCATTCCCATTTTTGGATTCACTGACATCTCCAGTATCATCCCATTTCTATGCTATCTCCATAGCATCCAATCGAGAATGTAGTTCTCTCATTTCCCTCTCCACAAATGGATCGGGCATTGGTCTTTCTTGACGTCTCCTTGGCAGCATTGTTTCAATCTATCCATGCATAATTTCAAATCACAACTGTCCTCTATCTTCCCTCTACAGAAAACAAAAGTTGTTTATCTAAGCTCTGATAAACCACCTAATGGTGTGTATAAGAGTATTTTCTTTATCTACTCCCCGCTATAGAAATTTAAAATATGTTCTTTGATACCACTTGACGCAACACCCCTACCTCAACAGGGATCTGTTAACCTCCCGACCTATGGATATTCTTCTTCCTTTGAGACGAAATGGCTCCTTGATTCCTAGCTAGAATATTCCCAACAAATATAACCATAGGTCCTTCTAGAAGTCACACCCACATGAAACAAGTTCTAGGTATAAACCTCCACTCCTCATGACCACTGGCATGACCACAGACTTAAACCCAAAAGGGTGCATCGAGTTTCATGACTTTGCGATTCCTATGTTGAGTTCCCCGACTCCTTCAAGTTCTGAAACCACGAAATGGGCTAACAGTCTCTAGCTCCTCCCTTAAATTCTTCTGATGTGGCCCTCTTCTATAACCTTTGTCTATACCTCCAAGCGCGTCAGAATTTCACAACTCATGAGTTTGCGATGCAATGCTTTCCCCTTCCTCCGAAGTCCGAACTCACAACTTCTTTGCTACAAATCAACGACCCATATTCTTCCACAATCTGAAAGTCCAAATCCTTCCTTCTCAAAATCGGAATTTCACGAATTGAGATTTCGCGACTCTTGACTCCGAGTCACAACTTTCTCCATACTCCTGAATTCCTGAAATGATGAAATTCAAAACACGAGATCAACGGATCTCGTTGATCCAGATATGACGAATGCTATCTCTCCTAAGATTACGAGTGTTTAAAGGCTCTCGCCTTAACCCCTCCGCCAATCTACTAGATCCAACGGTCCACGAAAAATCCGTGGTTCTCCCTCTGAGAATTTCAACCGTCCGTTCAGACTTTTTATAACTCTTGCCAAATAACTTGGTGTCCTTCGTTCTTAGTTTTCCTTCTACAAAGCGACGTCAACCCTCGCTCTTCCTTCTGATACTATTCGAGTCTCTATCTCTCCTAAGCTTGGTGTTTTCAACAAACTCTAAGATTCTAAGGGATTCTTGCACACACTCTTTGCGACCTTCACGATAACCACTGATTATCTGGTGTCTTCCTCTTCGGTGAACTCCTTTCGACATAAATTATTCAACCACCCACTTGGGTTGGAAAAGTCTAAGACTTCACCTAGCCTGTGCACACCTTGCACGACTCTGTGCTATACCTGCACTTCTATTGGTATGAGAACAACGGTATCCCTCCTGAGCTTTTTTGAGGTAAAACTCAAAATCTTGTCAACTCACTTCTTGTGGACCTTCATTGCACTCCTTGCAGGAATTCTCAGGACGAGAAACAATTGAAACTCATACTTCCCCTTTCACAGACTTCATACATTCAACATGAAATCATACACATAAGCATTGAAATAAATGCACAATAGAACATATAAGCAAACTTTAAACATACCATTCAATAGATATAAACAATGACCATAACAACACTATGAAATTGAATCAAAGCCTTCATATATTAATTCGAGTGTTTTTGTACATGGTTTCAATAGAAGCAACTATCTACTCAAACAACTTCTACAATCTATCTTCTGCTTTGTTCTCCTATGCTCTCTTACTCTACAACTTCTGCTCTTACAATGAGAATTATACATTACAATACATACAAGGGAGCTTTCTTGAGTTTTCCCTCCTACATCTCAAGCTATCTAATCGAAATTAAAGCCTACATTTACTTCACATTAAATGGATACAACTGACAGATGAGAGAAACCGCTCAAGATCTTCGTTACAATTCCTGAACCATAAATGCAAATACATCCCTTCCAGATATTACATTAATGTCTCATATTTTCAAATTCAAAATATCTTCAAGATACGCGTTGGTGCATATCCAACTGTCCTTCACTTATGCGTGCTTACGATGCTCCTGCATCATACTCCTATGGATGAAAAAATCATGGACTCCTATTCATGAGCTCCTGCACCATCTATCCATGTTTCTAGATATTTGCTTCACTTTCCTAAATGGAATCCTCAATCGTGTGTCCCTACCATTTTACCAAATACTCAAAATATGTCTTTCTCCGTGTTTTCTTGCTAACTCTCTGATCAATGATCCTTTCCATCTGCAACTTTTCAGCTACAGACGTCTATTTAACCCATTGAACTTCCTTTTGATTCTCTTATCCTCCTGCTTCATCTTCTCTATAAGGATACAGATATGCTATGTTGAATATAGGTGGTATTCCTACACCATCTGGCAATTCTATCTCATAAGCATTTGTATGAAATTTTCGTAAAATCTTACACTACCCTATTTTTTTCATCTTCAGTTTATTATATGTTCCCCTTGGGAACCTTTCTTTTCCAAGGTGCGTTAAAACTAAATCTCCTACTTCAAACTGAAGATCTCTTCTGTGTTGATATTCTCTGCGCTTATATTTCTGGTTGGAATTTTGCAATCACTCTTTAATATTACTGTGGAGCTCTTGCATTTCTGCTGCAAAATCTTCTGGTCCAGCACTTCTAAACTCATTCGACTCTAAGTCTCTCAACTCAGATAGTCCTCTTGGATGAATTCCATACATTATATGGAATGGGCTCTGTCATGTGCTCCTATTAGGTGAGTCATTATATGAAAATTTCGCTTGTGACAAAATCTGATCCCACTCACTGTGATGTTCAGCTACTAAACTCCTCAATAAGTCCCCTAAAATTTGATTTACTACCTCAGTCTCTCCATCCGTCTAAGGGTGAGATGCTGAGCTAAAACATAAGTCCATCCCCAAATTCTTCCATAGTGTCCTCCATAAATGGCCAACAAATTTGGTATCCCTGTCTGAAATAATACTCTTGGGTAAACCATGAAGTCAAACAACTTCTTTGAAAAACATATTTGCAATGTGTGTTGCATCACTGGTTTTCTGACATGGAATAAAATGTGTCATATTTGAGAATATGTCGACTACCACAAATATGGAATCAAAACCTCTATGTGTCCTTGGTAGTCCTAACACAAAATCCATTCTTACCGCGTCCCATAGCCTTTCTGGTATTGGCAATGGTTGATACAATCTTGCATTTTGTCTTTTCCACTTTGCATGCTGGCAAATTCTACATCTCTTGACAAATTTCTGGACATTCATTCTCATCCCTAGCCAATAATATAAGTTGTTCAGTTTCACAAATGTTTTGTCATGGCCGAAATGTCCAACCAATCCCCCAATATGTTTTTCCTTCAAAAGGTTTTCTCTCATAGAACTCTTCTGGATACACAACTGATTTCCTTTGAATAATAATCCATCCTAAATTAAATATTCAATCCATTGGCTTCTATCTTTCAGAACAATATTATCACATGCTTCATAAGCATCCTTGAAATCTGAATCACCTCTGTACATTTCCTCAAGGCTATCAAAACCTAAGGTCTTCACACGAAACTCCTGCAGAATCAAACATTTCCTGCTCAATGCATCAACAACCTTGTTAGCAGATCCATAAATGCGCTTTATAACAAAAGTAAAGTTCTGCATAAATTCAACCCATTTTGAATGTTTCTGGTTCAATTTCTCTTGTCTAGTTACGAATTGTAAAGCATGGTTATCGCTATACAAAACGAACTCCTTCAGAACCAAGTAGTGACTCCATTTCTTTAGTGCCTGTATGACTGCATAAAACTCTGTATCATACATGGAATATTTCATCTTTGTCTCATTCAGCTTCTCACTGAAGCATGCAATTGGTCTATTGTCTTGACTTAAGACTGCTCCAACCATGAATCCACTTGCGTCACATCTAACTTGAAATGTTCTACTGAAGTCTGGAAAAAAAAAACTGGTTGTTCAGTTATCTTTTCATTCAACAACTTAAAACTTTTCTCCACTTCCTCAGTCTAATGAAAAGATTTATGTCTTTTCTTGACTGTGTCCATCATTGGTGCATAAATTCCACTAAAACTTCTGATGAAGTTCCTGTAAAAACTGGCTAGTCCATGGAAGCTTCTGACCTCAAAGATATTCATGAAAGACGACTTCTTCAGATTTATCAACAACTTCTCTTGCTGTAACTTCCTCATTACTAAAGATAAATGCCTCAAGTGTTCCTCCTCAGTCTTAATGAATATCAGAATATCATCAAGATACACAATTACAAACTTCCCAATGAAATCATTCAATACTTCGTTCATCAATCTCATGAAATTAATTGGCACATTCATCAAGCCAAACGACATGACAAGCCATTCATATAGTCCTTCACTCATCTTGAATGTTGTCTTCCATTCATCACCTTCCCTCATTATAATCTGATGATATCCGCTTTTCAAATCAATTTTTGAAAAAAACTTTTCCCCACTCAAGAAATCCATGAAGTCATCCATCCTAGGTAAATGAAATCTATACCTGATGGTGATCTTGTTTATATCCCTTGAGTCTGTACACATCCTCCATCCACCATCTTTCTTTGGACTTAACATTGTTGGCACAACACATGGACTCAATCTTTCTCTAATCGACCCTTTGTCCATCAAATCTTGGAATTTCTTCTTGACTTCTTCATTCTCCTGTGGTGTCAATCTATATGCTACTTTGTTTGGTAAACTTGCTCCTAGTATAAGGTCAATGTGATGGCTTATACTTCTGAAGGGTGGCAATGAACAACGTAAATCATCCACCACTATATCATCGAAATTCTCCAGCAGTTCCTGAATTTTCTCAGGTAGATCATCTATCAAGGTATTGGTCAAGATGACTATAGGTTTTCTTACCACAACAATCTTCATTTCCTCACCCTTCATGACTTCATCCAAAAGTTCCTTCCCACTCATGAGAAGTATAGTATTTCTTGCTTCTGATTTCACCTTCTTGTCTTCAATTGGTAGCAACATATGCATCCTACCATTCTTTTCCAAGGTATATGTATTCTTCCTTCCATCATGGATAACATTTCTGTCATATTTCCACGGTCTCCCCAACAAAATATGACAAACATCCAAGGGAATAGCATCACATAAAATCTCATCTCTGTAACCTCCTATCTTAAATTCAACTAAACATTGTTTAGTGACTGTTACCTGATGTCCCTTTTGCAACCACGAGACTTTATATGGGCTTGGATGTGCAACTGTCTCTGATTCCATATTCTCCACCATCTCTGTGGATACTATATTATCCATGCTTCCACTATCAACTATCACCTTGCATACCCTGTCCTTGGTCTTGGAAGCAATTCTGAACAAACTGTTCCTCTGGATTGGATTCTCCATCTCTTTTTCTGGCTTCAAGAGAATCTTCCTCATCATTAAGGATCTTCCACCTTCTGCATCTTCTTCCTCAAAATTTCTCCTTTGCACTTCTAATATGTGAGCTTCGCCTCCTCCATCCCTTTTTCTATCGGGACATTCAAAAGATTTGTGTCCAATATTTCCACAGACAAAACACTTTACTTCACCTCCTCTGCCTCTTTCTCTTCCTCTTGCTTGTGGAAAAGTGTTCTTATTGGCATATTGTCTTCCTTGTGAACTTCCTCCTTTTTCTGGGTGATTATGAGGTTTCTTTTTTTCATCCTTGGGCTTCTGTACTCTGTCTTGGGCAACTTCTTTTCCTCTACTCTGACTTCTACCTATGCCCCTTTCACCTTGCTTTCGGGCCAATTTCTCTTCCTATTTCAAAGCAATCTGATAAGCATATTCTACATTCCTGATTTTCACCATGCTCACCTCATCCTGAATATTATATCTCAGGCCATTCATATATCTGGCGACTTTTTCACCATCACTCTCACGATGACCTGCTCTAATGTTTATCCTGTAAAACTCTTCAATGTACTCCTTCACTGTCATTCTTTTCTGTCTCAAATTCTACATTCTTCGGAACAAATTAATTTGGTAATCCCTATGTATGAATTTGGATTTCATCTTTGCTACAATCCTATCCCAGCTTCTAATCCTTTGTTTTCCTTTGCAATGCCTATCAGCCTCCAGTTCATCCCACCACAATGTTGCATGCACTTTCAGTCTAGTGACAACATGTTTAACCTTCTTATCTTCCTCGATGTCTTCATAATTGAAATATTTATCCAGATCTCTAAACCAATCTAGTAGCTCCTCAATGTCTAAGTTGCCATCATACATCGGAATGTCCATTTTTGCTCTGGAATCTATTCTTGCAACAACTCTGAATAGATGTTCCCCTGCAGCATCTTCGACTGCAACCTCCTCTTCGGGTCTTGCTTCATTCTCGTTTTCGGATTCACTGACATCTCCAGTATCAGCTGTCCATTTATGTGTTGTCTCCATAGCATCCAATCGAGCATGAAGTTCTCTCATTTTCCTCTCCACAGTTGGATCAGGCATTGGTCTTTCTTGACGTGTCCTTGGCGGCATTGTTTCAATCTTCCCACGTAGAATTTAAAATCACAATTGTCCTTTGTCTTCCCTCTACAGAAAACAAAAGTTGTTTAGCTAAGCTCTGATAAACCACCTGATGGTGTGTATCATAGTATTTTATTTATCTACTCCCCGTTATAGAAATTTAAAATCTGTACTCTAGTACCACCTGACGCAACACCCCTACCTCAAAAGGGATCTGCTAACCTCCCAACCTATGGATTTTGTTCTTCCTTTGAGCTGAAATGGCTCCTTGATTCCCAGTTGGAATCTCCCCAACAAATATAACCACAGGTCCTTCTAGAAGTCACACCCACGCGAAACAAGCACTAGGTGTAAACCTCCACTCCTCATGACCACTGGCGTGACCACAGACTTAAACTCAAAAGGGCACATCGACTTTTGCGACTTCGTGATTCCTATGTTGAGTTCCCCGACTCCTTAAATTTCAAAAACCTCGAAATGTTCTAACGGTCTCTAGCTCCTCTCTTAAATTCTCCTAATGTGACCCTCTGCTATAACCTGGGGCTCAACCTCCAAGCGGGTCAAAATTTCGCGACTCGTGAGTTCACGATGCAACGCTTTCCCCTTCCTCCGAAGTCTAAACTCGCGACTTATTTACTGTGGATCAATGACCCAGATTATTCCACGATCTGACGGTCCAGATCCTTCCTTCTCGAAATCAGAATTTCGTGACTCTTGACTCCGAGTCACAACTTTCTCCACACTCCCGAATTCCTGAAATGACAAAATTCAAAACACGAGATCAACATCTCTCGTTGATCTAGATCTGAGGACTGATATCTCTCCTAAGCTTGCGAGTGTTTAAGGACTCTCTCCTTAGCCCCTCCACCGATATACTAGATCCAACGGTCCACGAAAAATCGGTGGTTCTCCCTCCAAGAATTTCAACCGTCCATTCAAACTTTTGATAACTCTTGCCAAATAACTTGGTGTCCTTCGTTCTGAGTTTTTCTTCTGCAAAGTGACTTCAACCCTTGTTCTTCCTTCTGAGACTATTCGAAGTCTCTATCTCTCATGAGCTTGGTGTTTGTAACAAACTCTAAGATTCTAAGGGATTCTTGCGCGCACTCTTTGCGGCCTTCACGATAACCACTGATTATCTGGTGTCTTCCTCTTCTGCGCACTCCTTGCGACATAAATTATTCAACCACCCACTTGGGTTGGAAAATTCTAAGACTTCACCTGACCTGCACACACATTGCACAACTCTGTGCTATACCTGCACTTCTGTTGGTATGAGAACAATGGTATCCCTCCTGAGATTTTCTGAGGTAAAACTCAGAATCTTGTCAAAGCACTCCTTGTGGACCTTCACTGCACTCCTTGCAGGAATTCTCAAGACAAGAAACAATTGAAACTCATACTTCCCCTTTCACAGACTTCATACATTCAACATGAAATCATACACATAAGCATTGAAACTATAAACATACCATTCAATATATGTAAACAATGACCATAACAACACCATGAAATTGAATCAAAGCATTCATATATTAATTCAAGTGCTTCTGTACATGGTTTCAATAGAAACAACTATCTACTCAAACAACTTCTACAATCTATCTTCTGCTATGTTCTCCTATGCTCTCTTGCTCTACAACTTCTTCTCTTACAACGAGAATTATACAGTACAATACATACGAGGGAGCTTTCTTGAGTTTTCCCTCCTATATCTCAAGCTATCTAAATGAAATTAAAGCCTACATTTACTTTGCATTTATTACATTAAATGGATACAACCGACATATGAGAGAAACCGCTCAAGATTTGCGTTACAATATCTGAACCATAAATGCAAATACATCCCTTCCAGATATTACATTAATGTCTCATCTTTTCAAATTCAAAATATCTTCAAAATATGCGTTGGTGCATATCCAGTTGTCCTTCTCTTGCGCATGCTTACAATGCTCCTGCACCAATGGAGATGAAGGGTCACCAACTCACCAACTCGCGAATTCATAAAACATTATAAAAGTTAAAGTTTTGAATGAGAAGGGAGGTAAGGGGAGAAATGTAGGCATCAGAGGTAGAAAGTGTAATATGTAGATAACGGGTTGGAAAGTGAGGGAGTGTGAGAATATGATGGAAAGTATGAGTCTATCAACCCGCGAACCCAATGAGGAAATGAAAGCATAGTCCCAAAAACGTCTAAGCGTAGAGACTAATGGAGCATATGGAGAAGAGTGGTGAAAAGAGAAAAATGGTTAAGTGTGGAGATGGAAGGTGAGGGAAATAAGTGATGAGAGTACTTCACAGTTCGAAAATGGAGAGGAGAACATGATACTTAGAAAAATTCTTCATAATCTCTCCTTCGGACCTTTAGACTAGATCTTGAATAACTTAGGAATGTGAAAACATATTTTTGATCCAAAAGTACATGACAAAGGTGAGACTCAGGGCTGCAGAGTGAACTTATAAAAGTCCCAAAAAAATATTCTTTTTATATCAAGGCTTTTATGAATCCAAAATTGGGAAAATATAGATGAGCAAATTTTGGTCAACATAAAGGTAGTCAACAACAAAGTACAAGTTACTATATCAATTTGTATCAAAAAAGAAAATGGATCACTGCAAAACAAAGTTTAGGATCCTGGTGGATTAAGTCATCAAAGGATTATGACCAGGAGGTCATAAAGTTTTCTACCTTGGGAGTATGATGCATGAGCATAAGCTCTCAATTTCAACTTGTTTAATCACCTAGGGGTATAGACATTTACTAAGGGAGTGGGTTCCCCAATTTTGTAATTGTTTTAAATTCCTAAGTTATTAATTGAATTCTAGAAGGACCGAGTCATAGCTTTAGAATATTGAATGTAATGAATCTACAATCTGTTGGAAGATTTCAAATATGATTAAATGATGACTCACATGATTAATTATAATATTTGAGAGATGTTAGGAACTAGATCGGGATCTGAAACGAAATTCAGGTTTTATGCTTTTGTGTATATATACAATGTAAGACTACGAGAATCGTGTGGCCAAATATTGTTAGATCAGTCCAATAAAGAAATGAGAATATGAGTAATGGTGTACGTACAGAGTTATTGAATTAGATTTCATTATGGATTATCACTGTGTGCAAATGTTTTAGAGGAATTCTGCGCATATTGAAGGATTCTCCGTGTGTAATTACAGATGAACCATATTGATTATTTCATGTACTAATTATTTTACATGAACTAGGGTTTGTATAAATATAACCGTACAGGATTTGAAGGAGACTCATTGATATATGTTGAAGTCTGTGTGTTCAAGTCATGGGAAAATTAATGAAATCTGGAAAGGAGACTCATTGATAGATGTTGAAGTCTGTGTGTGCAAGTCGTGGGAAAATTAATGAAATTTGGATATTTCATTGATGAAAGCGTTGGAGTGATGAAAGCATTGGAGTGATGAAATCGCCACTTATATGCAAGTGAACCTTTGTTTTGGAAATCGATACCAGAAGATTGTGTTGAATGTGAAATAGTCAATTTGGAATTAATTGCAAATGATGGCAATGGAAATGGAATGATGATACTTGACCTTGTGTTTAGAACCTCTGGAGTTCAAGAAAATAGAGGTGTAGTAATTATTTTGGAGAGTACAATTTCAAGAGATATGGATCGTCCATTGGAAGTGTGTTGAAGGTAAGAGAATGGTGTTCC
>SNQJ01S0172410.1:4846-20504 GCA_010110895.2 Picea sitchensis
GCAATTTCTCTGGTGGACGTAGCCCACACTGGGTGAACCACGTAAATCTGTGTCTCTCTTGTATTGTGTGTCTTCTGTGTTTTGTTTCTGCATTTGTTTTATTTTATTTCTCCACGGTCCTGTTTTTCTAACACGACCCGTTGGCCATTTATGACTAGCCACATACCCGTTGTTCATCTAACCTATCCTTTTTCGCCCAACGAATACCCGTTCACTCAAATTCAACCCCATTTCGGTCAGTTCCCATTCCATTCACACTCCCTGTGTATGAGAGACTCATTTTCCTTTGCCTCTGTAACACCTCATCCAACCAGAGATTTTCGCCTACTAACATGTGTTCAGTGTGCAGGTATCGATGGAAATCAATGGCGCCCAAAAGCAAAAAGTCAAATGCGGAGGAAAATCCTTTTCTCCCACCTCCTGTCGATCTTAACCGGATCCCATTAGCATACAAAGACTATCTAATCTCAAAAACCAGCTATGAATTTGACTTTGCTAAGCTACAGTCGTGGTTTAGAGACACCTTCATCGATCAGAGCGATGAAATCGAGCTTTGGCAGTCAAATTTCCTCGTATATCTTTTTCCCTAGATCTATCATTTCCCTGAATTCGCTCCCAAATGCCAAGCACACTGCCTCCCTGATCAGAGAACCATAGTGTCTTTGACCAGAGAAACCTTTTTCCTAATTACACCCGATGCCATCGATTAGAGGATGCAAGTACCCAGAGTTGAACCCCGTTCTTTCCTCACAATTGAAATTTTGACATAATTGTATCAGAACCTGACGTTTCCCATAAGAGCACAAATCTTCGAGTTGTTCCTGCCACAAGATGCCCAATTCCCTAAGAAGAATCCTCCCTATCACTCGTCCATATTTTCTGAAAAGGGAAATCAGATTATCTGAACACTACATTGTTTGCTCGGTTACTTCTCAGATGAATGGGTGGATGAACCTATCTTAGGTTTCCTGTCCATTTTCTCTGCTAAAGAGAAAGTGACCACCTAGTTTGATTACATGGGTTTCTTGGCCGAGAACCTGCACGACCAACTGACAAATTTCCCTACAAAAGGCATGTTCTGGTATTCTTCAATACTAGCCTACATGTTCGTGTTCTATGAAGCAGACCAACTTTCCTTTCACATGCAGAAGATGGACAAGGAAGGAAAACCTCAAGCAATCACTTTATGGACGTCACCTCATGAGAAGCTCCACTGAGTTCACTTTTAAACAATTCATTGATTTTTTTTAGCACCCAGTTGTAGGCATGCTTAGTGGAAGACTTGAGTCGAGGATAAACGAGGAGATCCAAAGAGTTCTACACCTTTTATATCTCGCAAAGAGTGGGGACTGGTTTCTATACTAGAATCGCACAGAAATCAGAGTGCATGGGTGTGAACTAGCTCCATACAAGTTGCCCAAGTATGTGCCTGTTTGAATATTCACACTAGAGTATATTCGTCAGATGATAAACTCAGATGACATTCATTTTGTGTCTCTGAAGAAAAAATAATAGATGAGGATCAAAGGGCAAATATGACCGTTTATCTGCAACAGTCGAGCTGCCGGGGAAGAGGCAGATAAATTATTAAAGGAAATGAAATTCAACACCAGTTTCATTTGGCGATATGACCCCAGTGGGATCATTGCAGAGATGAGATCCAAGAACAAAAGTTCACCTTATGCGCACACCCTCAAACCATAAATTGAAAAATATGTGAACTAGACAGAGTGGGAAGTAAACACTCTGGTAGATACAGAGCCACAAGAATCTCCTTCAGTCTCTTTTTCACTAACTACCACTCCACAGGTACCCAAGGAAAAAAGGCCAAGAAAGGATGATTCACCTTCAATCACTGAGGTATCAACAAAAGATTTTCAGGTATACAACAAGAAACCCAAAACCACTCATGCTACTCACATGTCTAGTGAGGAAGAGCCCTACTCTGCCACAGTGATTGAAAGAAGACAACAGGTGGTGTCGAATTCTTCTTCAAAGAAGCAAACAGATATAGTTGTGACCACCCAAACTCCACAACGATCTGCACCTGTAAGCATTTTTGAAAAATATGATATGATTAAAAAGAAGAACCAGATGCTGACTAATAACACCTACGCCCAATTCTGGAAGCAAACCTCCACAACACAACACAAACTATTGTTAGCCTTTGACATAGAGAAAGGAATAATGCATTTGGAATTTCTGCAAGCACAGGTATCTCAACCCAAAGAGATCACTGATTACAAGAGGTCAACTATCGTTTTTGACACCAAATAAGTCCATTCAGCTGACCAGATGGACTTGCACAGACAGACTGGAGAAATGGTTTTCTCCACATTGGCACATGATTCCTCTATAGAAGCAAAGTTACAAGTGTCTTTAAGCAATATTCAGACCTAATTGAAGTTGGAAAAGATATCCTCTTTTGCAAAGGATAACAAAATAAAATCCTTAGAGGAGTTGGTGCTCAAGGTTGGGTATGATCCCTCGAATGTAAAAGCAGTAGAGGAAATGTTGAAGAAAAAGAATGTTGACATTGCATCTTTGAGAAAACAACTGAAATTGCCACCAACAGAGGATTCACAAGCTAAAGAAATAGCCGAGGCAAAAAACGAGAAAGAAGAATTGCTTAAACTTATCATGCAACAGAACACACAGCTCAGGGAAATGGAGGCAGAGTTGGAAAATTTATTGAAAGAGAAGGAACAATCGACCCCGATAGAAGTCATTCCATTGAGTGCAGTTCCCATCACAGAAGTCAGTACAACAACTGTGCCAACAACCACTACAACAGAAATTCCATCAGCAACTCCATTGACAACACTGGAAAAAACTGTGGAGCTAACAAAGTCCATGGAGGAAATGACTCTGCAGGGAACAGGGATCAATAGGTTGAAAATGGAGATTGAAAGTCTACAGGAACTCAAGTCTTCTTTCCAAGCAAGATATAATATTGAGAGACAAGTATCAGAGAAACTCAAGCAGGAAATACAATAGCTTCAGAAACAAACAGTGGCAGGCAAGACATTACCAGAGGCTAAGGAAAATATATGGACAGATATCTCAAAATCCATAAATGAAATTTGGCCTATGGTGCAAATCATGTTCGAGCAACATGATCTGGTGTTAAAGAGTAGGCAGGCCATTGACAGGATAAGAACAGACCTGGGTGAGATGCCCTCAACAGCCAACGAGATCATTAAGTTTCTGAACTCAAAAACCAAAGAAGAGCTGGAAGAACCGAAAGTCTAAGACATAACAGAGGCTATCCTCGAAGTAAAGAGTGTCAACTAAAAAGGGTTTAATGTTGCAGTTGGAGGAAAAGGCTTAGAACATGGACATTGGAGTTCAATTTTTTTTTAGCAAGATTGAAGCCTTACAAAAAAAGGGCCTTCCTGATCTACGTGTCATAAATGATAAATTAATGACTTTGTCCAATTACAAGAAAAAGATCGCCACCATGGCCAAAGACAGTTCTAAGTTTTCAAGAATACAAGGCAGAATCACGGGAAAAGCGTTCTTGGAGACTCTGCAGCATGACCTCAACATACAACACGAAATCAAGTACATCTTCCTCATCAAACCGACTTTTGCTAAGTACACCAAGATGGATGAAGTCTACCGCCAGCGATTGAAAGTTACCATCCCAAGCACATAAAGATGGGATGAGTTATGTGAATTGATTGAGTAAAGGTAAAGCCTCATCCAACTTGGCGTCCAACACAGTTAAAGTCATCCGAATGACTCACCAACGGTCTTCCCCGAAATCAGCATGAGAGATTCGACACATCGTCATCAATTACTACATTTTTGCATCTTGTTAGCTAGTTAGTTAGAATCAGACTCTATCACATCTTGATCATTAATGACAGGGTCGTTTGTAACTTTTATTATAAATATTTCCAACTTAGAAGTATTGAGGGTTGTTGATCTTTATACCCAAGCAAGCTCTAATCGTTGTAATTTTTATCAAGAGGTTATTCTAGTAATACAAAGAGAAGTTTCATAGGATTCATGCGTGTTAATTGTTGGTGAAGTTTCCTCTGTCTGCGTAAAAGTTTTTTTCTTCTCAGTTATCATATTGTTTTTCTAAATCTAATCTTTAAAAGAAGTTATAGTTGCAGAATTTGCCATTGTGTACTATGTTCTTAATCTTTTATAGATTTAAATGTTTTTCTTCTGATGTTATAACAAAGAAATTCTTAAATGCTTTTTTGTTATAACTGATATCTCACCTTTTTCAGCAATACACCATTTTATTCCTAAAGAATCCAGCATTAGCACTATCTCTCCCTGTACAACGAATCTTGTAAAAGCTATCTTTAACCTCTATCTTTTAAAACAGACCCCATAGCCCAATGGAAGCGTAAGTGATATTTAACCATTTCATTTAAAAAACAATGCAAACAACTCGGTTATATTCTTTCTAACTAGCCTAAAGTCTTGAAAATCCAAACAAATCTAAAACTCACAGAGAGATCCCTCTCTGAAACTGGTAGGGCTAGCTCCCAGTTTCAAAGAGGTTGGTTAAGGTTACCTCTGATAAATTTCTTCTTACCTCACAACAACCTATGAGAATTTACAGAGTGATAACACAAATTTCAATTTATATGTTTGAATTTTGGCATCTTTTACTTTCTCATTTCCTTCATAACTGTTAATAAGTTTATCCCACATTGCTTTGGCAGTTTCAAGATGCATCACCTTTACAAACTCAGCTTCAACAAGTCCATTCAAGATAGCATTCAGTCCCTTAGCATTAAAGCTAAATTCTAACTTATAATCCTTGGAAGCTAGCACAACAGGCTTTATGTATCCAGTCTCTACTACATCCCAAACATCAGCACCTAAGGCCATTAAGTATGTTCTCATTCTAACCTTCCAGAAGGCAAAATTTGTTCCATCAAATAGAGGAGGCTTATTGGCTGAAGTCCCTTCATGACTTATCATGTTTAAGCTTACAGATATACCTTTAAATAAAAGGAACTCGCTCTGACACCAATTGTTGAAATTACTAAGACAACTGAAGGGGGGGGGGTGTGAATCAATTGTTATTGTGCTTAAACAATTTATGACTATTCAAACAATTTTTAATCTCTTCCAAGTGACCATCAATATTATACAAGATATGAACAACATAAATAATGAACATCATTCACACATAAGATATACACAGAGACAGATTTTCACGAGGAAACCCATAAAGGGAGAAACATCTTCTTCTTTGAATGATGGATAGTCTTTCAAGTTATGTACATCATCTATCTTTGAGCACCAACTCAATATGAGGCTACTACCTCTGTTTTACAAGCTCCAACTTGTTGAGATCACCAACTCTTTGGTTTCTCTAGCACCCACTAGAAGGAAACATCAACTCCCTAAATGTTCCAACACCAACTGGACTTACACAAGCACCAACTTGCATACAAAAAAACTCTGTGTTTTCCTTAGCACCACCCTACCACCCTGTTTTCTAGCCACAACTAGATGGAAGATACAACTTCCAATATTCAAGCACCAACTTGAATATCAAAGGACCACAATCCTCCCTAGCACCGCCCTACCTCCCTGATTATAAATAAATGATTGAATAACCACCTGTACAGATATATCAATTCTTACCACTTCTTCTTGGTTCTGCAAGTCTTCTATGCATCATTATTCTTCTTCTTTGTTCATCTTCTATTAATCATTTTCGAGTTTGATCTCACACTGTGCATTCTGCGATTTTCCTTTCTCCCAGTTTACCTCATTTTTCAGTGTGAACTTCCAACCTCACGCAGTCACTGCATATCTCTTTTCTGCACTCCAACCTCTTCAGTTACACCTCGAATCTCCTAGGGAAAAAATGCCTCAACAACTGAATCGCCAACCGTCCAAGAACCATGATTCAAATCAGTTAATTGAATCGTAACTGAACAATTAATCGTGAAGATAAACAATAGCCCTTCGATCAGATTCCCAAATAACCAACACCGTTGGATAAAATCTGCAAGGTCTCATGTTTATCCCATATGCCCACTGGCTATGACCATGGACCTAATCAAAAGGCACTTAGCAGTTTCACATTTTGTGAATTTTTTTGCGAGTCACTCTTACTCTTCCAACTCCCGATCATGAAATGGAGCCTTGCAACTTGCAAGCTCCTTCCATCATGTGCCCACCAACGATGACCACCGGCTACGCCAACAGGCACTTTGCAATTTCGTGTATCAGAAATATTGTGATGAGACTTCTCGAGTCTCCCATGTCACGATGTCCGAAATGGAGCTTAGCTGGAATAACTCCTTCCTCTCATATGACCACCCGTTGTGACCAAGCGCTTATCCACAAAGCGCTTTGCGACTCACGATTTCAGGAATCCTGTGATGAGGCATATCGACTCTCCCATGTCACGATCTCTAAAATGGAGCTTAGAAACTAGCTCCTTCCCTTCTCGTGACTACTGGCTGTGACCAAGCGCTTATCCATAAAGCGATTTCGCAATTTCACGTTTCGGGTGATCCAACTGCGAGCTGCCTCGACTCTCCCATGTCGCAATATTCGAAATGGAGCTTAGCTAGGCTAGCTCCTTCCTCTAGCCTTCCACGATGTGACCTTTGATAAGACCATGGGCCAAACATTCAAGCGCTTCATTTTGCGAATTGACATGTCGCAAGTTCCCACACCACGCTCCTTTGACTCCTCTAATGTGCAAGTCAACAAAATGCTAATCGCTTGCTATGTGTCCTCTGGCTTCAACGACCAGGATTGTTTCACGATGTCATGTATCGCAAGTTCCCGCACCACGCTCCTTTGACGACTCCAATGTGCAAGTCAACAAAATTCCAATCGCTCGCCACGTGTCCTCCTCGATGATGGACGGTCCCCCTGTTTTCGGGACTTTGTAAGCCCACTTCATCTTGCACTTAAAGGTCGTGCTCGTTCTTCTGGATCCCACGATGGTCGGTCCTCATGCTCAGATCTAACGCTTGAGATCTGTTCTCCTCTTCTGTGCGCTCCTGTCTGAATTCAGATTTGACGACCATCGGGAATTCAAAATGGGTAATCCAACGATTACTGTTTCTCTTCACTGTTATGCTTTTGATCTTGCCATCCCATCATCGTTGCGTTGATGATCTTGCCACTTTCTCTTCTTCATCATCATCGTGCTAATCTCTGATCTTGCCATCAATGACAACAAGCATACTCTGCCTCTGTCTGTAAACATGCCAACAATTTTTTCGTGGTAGTACGATAGTCATTAGACCAAAACCTGTGGGTGATTGGTAAACTCATCACCGCCAGAGTTAATGGATCCATGGGAGGCTGTTAGACCATATCGCGAGTCCCAAAGAAGGTGTTGACCACCAAGTCAACAATTTGATTCAATATAAAATGCAAGAATTATATCTACTAATTAGCAAATTATCTTTTTATTAAAAAAAACAAAAACAAACCATAATTTATAATAAATATTTATTTTTTTCATAGTAAGTAAACAAAATATTAAAATGCAAAGATTAAACAACATCTTAAAAGGTAATAGAAAAGTTAGACATAAACATTTTAGAATGTATGTAATACTCTAAATTCATAACCATGAATATTGAAGTGGATTGAATTAAAGAATCCTTAATCAATTTTTCTTTTGTGATTTCACAAAATGATCATCTACACGAAATCCCATAAACTATTTTCAAATTATTTTTAAAATGATTCATAATAAAATAAATATAAATGAAATTGTCTATCATTAATAAACACGATTTTCATTTTATAAAAATATTCAAAAAAACTTTGATTTTTTTATGTTAAAAACTTAACTTTTATATCATAAAAGAATTCTAAATTTTTTTTCTATTAAAAACTTAACTTTTATATCATAAAAGAATTCTAAAAATAACATTGAATTTCTTCTATTAAAACTCCAACTTTTATATTATAAAAATATCTCATAAATAATTTTGAATTTCTTCTATTAAAAGCTTAACTTTTATATTATAAAAACATTCCAAAAAGCATCAATCATCAATTGTAATCCAGACATTTAAACCCCATATTCAATAGGGCCTTCACTAGTTGCTTCAATATATTTAGCCAGACAAATAAAATAAATAAGTAGGTTCATTATATTCATTGGGAGTATTATACATTTTTAAGCATGAAATAGATTTCTTTCCAGTTTAATTTTATATGTAACGAAAAAAATTAGAAAATTATGAAATGGTTTTCTATTTCTATATTCATATATTTTTTTTCTAATTAGAAAAAAATATCAATAAGAAAAAACCTAAAAACAATAATAATTAACTCTAGTTATCATATTTGTTACATATTCACATAAAATGTATAGAATTTACAGATTACATAAATCAAACTACAAATACAATTAATATCTAAATTTGAATTAATAACTTACCTTTAGACCTCTCTTGAGAGTTATAATAGATTGGTCATGCAATTAGTTTGTAACATATAATTATTTTTATCTTGATAATAATTATATAATTATTTTTATCAAACTATAAATACAATTAATATTTAAACCTGAATTAATAACTTACATCTAGACCTCTCTTGAGAGTTATAATAGATTGGTCATGCAATTAGTTTGTAACATATAATTATTTTTATCTTGAATAATAATTATATAATTCTTTTTATCTTAAATAATAATTCAATAACTCACATACTAAATATTTCACCACTTAATTTACTATAAGGCCAATTAGAATAAAGAGAAATGTAACAATTAACTTAAGTAACATTAGACTAATCCATGTAACAAAGTTATACTCACCAAGACTATTACGGTTTTATAGTAAGATAAAGAACCAAAAACAAAATATTATTTACCAAACATATTGGAATCAACACAACAACTTATAGTAAAACAAAATCCTATACACAAAAATGTAAAGGAAGACCACACAAGTATTAAAGTCTCTTGGTTTAGTTTTGATTGAATTTAGTCCTTATTAAAAAAAAAATTGTCTTAGCATAGAATATAAGCTTGGAACAAAGTTATTTGTTTTATTATGGATCTTTTTGAAAACTTATTTTGCATCATTGAGTCTGCCTTCAAACAAGGTTAGTTTTTACCTAGTTTGGAAAGATTTACTAAACCATTTAAAAACTAATCTTATTCACAGGTAAACTTAGTTTCTATTTTGTCTGGTAAATCAAATTACTTTGTTCCAAGCTTCTATTCTCTTCTAAGTTCTCATATTTTTTTTTTTAATTCTGACTAAATTCAATCAAGATTAAACAAAGTGAGTTTAATATCTGCTTGGGTCGTCCTTTACATTTTTTTAAGGATTTTGTTTTATTATAAGTTGTGGTGTTCATTCCATATAATATGTAGGAGTAAAGTATTTTGCTTTTGGTTCTTTATTAGTCCTTGTCGTAGGCATAGAGGGACTATAGCGATCGATAATTCGTTGACTTCATATTAGTTTGTCCTTTGACCACAAATATTTGCATAATCTCTATTGTTGGAGCTAGGGAACTAAAAACATTGATTTTTATATACTAAAAAGTATCATATATGTAGTGATCTGATTGGATAACAGATTGGAGGTCTTATTGCCGGCTTCGCTATTCCCAATGTTTTATATGTTAACATATCCAAACTTTTTTTATCGTGTACAGTCTTTTTGAATCATATATTTTTCGTATGTATTGCTTGAAGGTGGATTAATGCTAGCATTAGTTCAAATGTTTGTCTTAGCATTTTCTGCTAGCTAAATTTATGCCAATGTTTGATATGCTAGCATATCCAAAGTTTGGCCTTCGAATACATTCTCTACTGTTCAAACTATTGTTACATAAATTCTAATAAAAAAAATTTGGTACGTCAGAGACCTGCCACATTGCATTTTTTCTTAAATGTTTACAAAGCATTTCTTACAGACTTAAATGTTTACCTAACAGGCTTGGAAACGTTGAATGTTTACTTAGCAGGCTTGTTACAATACATTTTCTTTCATTTTTTAATTTTATATGCAATGTTCTCTGCAGTCAATTTGGGCAATATTGTGCTTAAGTGGCATTGTTGGTTCACTGGTTCATGCTTGCTTCTTGCATCTCTACTAATTTCTTATTTGCCCGTTGTTGTTGTTCTTGTTTGTCTGTTCGTCTTGTTATGGTTTGCACGTTTGGGGTTCTGCAACCGTGATTGGAACTGCGACATTTCTGGTGGATTGGTTGTTGCTTGCTTCTTTGTTCGCTGGATGTTGTTTATTGTTGTTTGATTCGACTTTACAGGGTTCGGGTCCTACGGCTGCAGTCAAGCCTTTTGGTGCTTCTTGGCTAGGTTGTTATTTGTTGTCTGCTCTTGTTTTCCTAGGGTTTGCAATGTTGGGACTTCTTGACTGGGTTGTTATTTGTTGCTTGCTCTTGTTTGCACAGGGTTTGCAATGTTGGGGTGCTGCATCTACAGTTGGATCTGTTGTTACATTGTTTTGCAGTTGACTCCCCATAAAATACTATTAAGATAAAATAACATACAAAATTTTGCAGTCGATGTAAATTGCATCTCTTATGCCTTCGACCAGAGTTTGTTGGCCTCGAACTATATTTCATAGCTGGAAATGCTTTTTCCATGGTTTATGTCTTACTATAGTTTCATACTTATGAGAGTAAGTTTTGTTGTTTGGGCGATATAGTTGTTCTCTCCCTTTTTTTCCCTCTTGTAAACTTTCATATTTTTTACCTTTTGTTCTTCTGCTCTATTATGCATTTCTGGTTCTATACTTTTTCATGTTTCTGTGCTCATGGGTTCCTGGTGTGGCGAAATGAAAAATCGTTATCTCCATATATATCTAATTCACATCACGATTTCGACCGAATGTCGTTCGGTTGCATACTTAGCCAATTTTATGAACACGACTTCATGGATAGGTGTTATCGAACTATGGTAGCTCGTGTTCGATGTATACATCTTGAACCCAGAACTTTCGTGCTCTACAATTTGACCCCACACTCCTCGAACTCGCAACCATGCCTCTGCCTACGATGAGTTTGTCTATCTGAACTACCTTTCCATACTTAGTCAAGTTTTCAAAGTTTGGCAGGTTGACGCCTTTCCGGGTTCAGAAAATTTTAAAAACATTTGTCGCTCCCCTCCATCCCTGCTACCTTCCACCCTTCCCAATAGACATTAATTATGCTTTCAAAAGTCACAACCGACCAGATAGGTTTGAAAATATTGGCTTTAATAAGCGGAAATCTCGAGGAAATATCCCATTAAAATGAATAGACAAGCGAATATTATGGGTTCTGGTAATTTCTTTTGCCTGCATTTTGAATTTGCAAAATAAATAAATATATTGGCTCTTTTAGTTTTTTAAAGGCTTCATCATAGTAATAGAGCAATACTTTACTACCTCGATGTCATCCACGAACGTGTCACCCACAGAGGCCTTGACGTCATGTCCCTCTTTAATCTTGTGCATATGTTAGATGTCAGATTTGAGAATCTGCTCGGATATGGGAATGCTAATACGTGCTATTAGACACTATTCAACGTACATATTCGAAAAGATTGGCATTAATAAGCGAAAATATCGAGAGTATCTGTCATTAAACCAAATTAACCCAAAATCTACAGAAGATCATACTGTCATCCTCCAACGTTGCTTTTAAATACTTATTTCCATTTCTCTCTATCATCAAAGAGTTGGGCTTTAGAGTGCCTTCGTTCTTATGTTCCTGTTCATGGACATGTAAGACAACTTAGAGATGTGATTGAGGCCCAAATGAAGGAAGAGAGACTGGTTTTATGTGACATTTATCCAATAGAAACTTAAATAGGGGAAAAAAAAAGAACAAGTATCTTCTGGTTGGTGTTCTCCCTATATTTGATACTTTGGTTGGTTGAAAATTTTGCCTAGAGATTTGTTTGTTGATCTTCTTTGTTTTCTTGCTGGGATTTGGAATGGATTTTTAGGTCACGTGCAAAATACTTCTTCGTTGAAGTAAATAGTTTCTTCCAACAACACAGATTTGGCAAGTGTATCAAATTCTGCAAAGCACACAAGAATTTGTCTTCGTTAGGGGCGTCGCACTTACCGTGGCTTGCAAAATGCTCTGTGATGTTCGTAAATGATGCAAAATATTACTCCATTTGCGAATGTACCCATAAGCGGGTAACAAATACTGTATGGGTGGATAAAACAACATATTATAACTACATAAGTTTCTATTTCAAAGTTTGTTGAGCTAGTTCTGGGTGTGGTAACAAACTTGACAGAAAACCATGTTCTTTGTCAAAGTTTGTTCGATGCCATCTTGATGTAGTTACAGACTCCACATATTTGGCGTCACCTACGAACATTCCAGACCTTTATGTGGGCCGCAATGTCTGCGACCACTGTGATGAAATATATATTCTGATGCGATCTGCAACATTTGATGCACTTGCCAGACCTGTGCTGATGCAATCTGCAACATTTGATACACTTTCCAGACCTGTGCTACCAGAAGAAGTCATGTACTTCAACATAAGAACATTTTGCAGTTGGCTTGGACGTTCCTTCCAATGTACTGTAATAAAACAAAGAATTTCAACATACAAATCTTCAGGTAGTCTTTTCAACCAAACAGATGATCGAATATAGGGAGAATAGTAGTCACAACACACTTGAAATTTGTTTTTGTCCCATAACTGATGTCACATAGCAACTCCCTCGACTTTGAATTGGGCCTAAATCGCATTTCTAAGTTGTCTCAAATGTCAATGGTCAGGAACATTACAAGGAAAGCACCTTAAACCCCAAGTTTTCGACGACAGAGGGAAATCAATACTTAACAAAGAATGGAATGTTGAATAACCAGCCAATGCAAGCAGGCCATATCTAAAAGAGACAAGCTATTCAAAAAACTGGGATAGATCTAGTTGGGAACATCAATTAAGTCCAATACCCAAAATTGATATTCAACTCGTTGTTTTTTATGAATAAAGGATTTGATCGTCAAGAAGACTGTCAACAAGCTTCATTATTGTACATATTTTTTATTGGTCGGCGGCAGACCAAATTGCAATCATTGTGGCAAATAATCTCAGCTGTATTTTGTAACCCATCTTATTTGAATATATAATATTTGCAGTTTTTTTTTATGGTGTTTTCCAATCTCTGGTATTGCTTTTCATTTTATTTTGTACCTTTTTTTTTCTGTGTGTCGTTAAACATGGACGAAAAGCTTTTCTTTCTGTTGCCCAGTACTTCAATTTAAATAAAGGCTACTCAGTTCATTGCTTACATTTTACATGGAAGAATAATTTTTCATAGGCCATACTTATGTGGCGTCAACCCTATACTTAAAGAAAGAAATTGGAGGACCCATCTTTCTTTCATTATTTGGGTCCCATAAATAGAATGAATTAATGACTTACAACAAGGAAACTCAAATGTTGATGCCATGTTCTTGTTCAATATCTTGAATATATTGCAACTTTTTCTATTTGGTAATATCTGTGCATATATACTAATATGAGTACTATTAGAATAGATATACAAACTTCCTCTTAGCCAAAAATTAGCCAATTATCCGGTCACCGAATCTCGGGTTTGCGGTATTCAACAACTATGTCCCCTGCTCTGTCATATACATCTTGCAGCCAAAGAACTAGCGATGACTCACCTTCTGGCCACCAGGCCCCAGGTTTGCGATATCCAACAACAATGTCCCATGTTCTATCATATATATCATGCAGCCAAAGAACTTCCGCGATATGCAATTTATGCTTTAACTAGTGATAACTCACCAGGGGTTCGAAAAGCTTGTCATTAATAAAGGAACAATAGATTTTCTTCTGTGAGATATTTTGCACTTTTCCCCTTTTATTCTTCCCATCTATTATCGCTTTCTGGTTATATACTTAGTCGCCTTTCTATGATCACGGGTTCCGGGGTTGGCGGCCTGACATATCTTCATCTCCATCTATATCCTCACATGATGAATCCGACCGACCGTTGTTCCTTTCCATACTTAGCCAATTTTATGGCCGCAGTTGTCGGGTTGGTGCTTTCAAACTCTGTTGCTTCTTGTTGCGTTATATATATCTTGTAGTCAAAACTTCCGTGGTTTCAACGAAATTTGTGAGCCGAAAAACATCGTGCAAATTGGGAGATGATTTGCATTTGAAATAGAAATAATCCATTAATATATATTAGTGTGAATACTATTGAAATAAATATCAAAACTTTCTCTTGGCCAATACTTAGCTAATTATCTGGCCACCAGGTCCCGGGTTCGCGGTATTCAACACCTATGTCCCTTGTTCCGTCATATACATCTTGCAGCCGAAGAACTTCCATGATATATAGTTTATGCTTTTACTGGTGAGAACCCAACAGGGGTTCAAAAACATTGACATTAATAAACAAAAAGATGGATTTTCTACTATCAGATACTTAGCCCTTTTCCCCTTTTCTTCTTCCCGTACATTATCGCTTTCTAGTTATATACTTAGTCGTCTTTCTATGATCGTGGGTTGCAAGTTTGGTGGGCTGGCATATCTTCATCTCCATCTATATCCTCACATGACGACTCTGACCGTTCGTTGTTCCTTTCCATACTTCGTCAATTTTATGGCCGTGGTTGTCGGGTTGGCGCACACGAACTCGCCTTTTCTTCTTCCCGTTCGTTATCACTTTCTGGATATATAATTAGTCACTTTTTCTATGATATCCGATTCCAGGGTTGGCAGGCTGACATGTCTTCATCGCCATCTATATCCTCACATGGCGAATCCGATCGACCTTTGTTCCTTCCCATACTTATTATCCGATTTTATGGCAGCGGTTGTCGGGTTGGCGCTTAGGAACTCAATTGTTTATTGTTTTGTGATATACATCTTGCACTCAAAACATATGTGATCTACAATTCCACTGCGGGTTCCTCGTATATATTAACTTCTCTCAAAGTATCCGTCGTTGCCTTCCATCCCCACCAACTTTGCGCCCTTCCTAATATACATTAACTATGCTCTTGCTAGTGACAACTGGACACATTGGTACGAAAGAATTGGCACCCACTCCTCCGCCATATACAAATTGACTATCTGACTCTAACATCGTCCCCTCTTCTGTGTTACACATTATGCATTCAAATGTTTCAAGCTATACAATTTGGTCATCAGGGCCTCGCGTCTTTTGGGGAAACCTTGTCACCCTATTTTGGATCCTCACGTTGGCGGGTTCTCGAAAAATCCAACTCCTAGTCACTCTTTCATGTTCTGCCGATCCTCGTACTTCTTTACAGATATGCAACACCAAAGGTTTAATACTAAAACGACATCATGTAATAACTGTAAAAATCGTCATTACTAAGTAAAAGTCCCGACAACCAACCATCCCTACAGAAATTGTCCATAAGCATGCAAAGAGTATTGATCTAATTGGATAACAGATTGGAGGTCTTATTGCCAGCTTCGCTATTCCCAATGTTTTATATGGTAACATATCCAAACTTTTTTATCGTATACAATCTTTTTGAATCATATATTTTTCTTATGTATTGCTTGAAGGTGGATTAATGCTAGCATTAGTTCGAATGTTTGTCTTAGCATTTTATGCTAGCTGAATATATCCCAATGTTTTTATTTGTACTAATCATATTGAAATGTTTAGATATCCAAACTTTATAGTGATAGATAATTCCAAAGTTTATA
>SNQJ01S0172412.1:3182-20436 GCA_010110895.2 Picea sitchensis
AAAGGCCTCGATACTTAGGATTGGGATATGAAAGAGGGGACCTTGGAGAGTCTTCCAAGATGGGTTCCAAATCTTCGGAAGCAAGTGATGCTTCAAATGGCCAACTTAAGACATTGCAGGAACACTTCACAAAAGGAAATGGCACACCACTTCAGGACTATGGTAGTGAATGCAAGTCATCTCCAAAGAAAGGTGAAGATCAACATGGAAGGTATAATGGTCATGTTTCTATTAATTCTCCTTTTGATTATAACAAGAATAATCAAGTAAACCGGAACTTGTGGAAACTTTATCCTTGTACTTATTGTCTTTCACCTAAGCATTGTGTTGCCAAGTGTTGGAAGAGACAAAATTTGTACAGGAAACCTATGTCATCCAAGAAGGAAACACGACGTAAAGGATCAAGTCCACAACGGAAGAAGGAGAAGGTTAAGCAGGTCTGGATGTCGAAAACTCGTTGTACATTTTGCAGCAAGAGTGGACATCAAGAGGCTAGCTGTTGGAAGCTTAATCCAGAGCTTCGTCCAAAGAAGGTCAAAAGGATTTTGCATACACCCATGAAGGAGGATGGATTGCCAGCGAAGCAAGAAGAACACAGTGAAGGAAAGAAAGCAGTCACTTGGTTCTGCTAGAAGTGGATGTCTCAACTTCATTGTGTTTTGCTTCCCCTGATGTAATCATCTTTCGGAGACAAAGAGAAAGCCGAGTGGCCTATCCCGAGCTTGTCGAGTGGTCAGTAACCTTTTGGGGACCAAAAGGTCTTATTGTTGGGAGGTGTGATCCGAAATCGGATTCAGAAGCCTGTCAGGGCATGGAAAATGCTCAAAAATGAAAGTGCTCAGAATCTAACGAAACCAACACCATTGCGTCCGGCTCGTCTTCCTGATTCCGGTGGTATAATTTTTATGTCAAACGGAGTCCGTATGAAGAAGATATCGCATTCTGTCCGTCGAGCCAAACAGGCAAAATTTTGGCATGCTGACTGTACCTGTCCGTACAGGACATGTGTTAGTCTGTACAAGGACACATGGCAGGTCCATACGATGACACGTGGTAGATTTAATACAGGACACGTGGTGGCTCTAGAGCGTGACACGTGTCAAGCTGATTCAGCATTTTTGGCACGCAGTTGGACCAATCCTAAAGTGACACGTGTCACCACTGGAAGGGTGACACGTGGCACGGATGACATCAGCAGATTGCATGGCTCAGATGATGTGGTGTATGGAGGATGATGTGGCTTGGATGACGTGGCGATCATATGATGACATGGCAATGACGCAGTAGTTTGATGTGGCAGCACGTGGTCCAATCAGATGTTGACACGTGGCATCTTTGTGGGCAAATGATTGGGTGCCACGTGGCCCAATCATGGGCTGCCACGTGGCACCCTGGGTTTTGTCAATTTGGTTTAATATAAAAATTGTATGGTCTGAGGGGTTCGAACCCCGGACCTCTGCCCCGTGTAGCGCCTTATCAAGTTAGCTCTACCATTGAACCATCGCATATGACTTGTTATGTGAGTGGGTGATAATGTATTTAAATTTGTGCATTGTGTATAATGGCGGGGGGACAGGCCGAGGCTTGGCCCCAACCCGTGGTTTTATCGTGTATGCATATGACCGGACCGTGGTTCAATTGTGCACGGTTTATAAACCGTTAACGTTTAAAGCTGTGGGTTAACAATATGACCGTTACCACATGGAGCGGCGGTTACCATAACGTTTAATGCATGGTTTATTTTTAAACCATAACTATTGTTTTATATGCACGGTTATATACGGTTTACAAATGGTTATGATGTGTATCCCGTGACCATATGCAAAACGCCAATATGACCCTGTGTTGGAACGAAAAGGGGTGGCCCACGCTATAGCGCGTGGCCACATGGAGCTTATGCGACCGTGCAAAAAGGGGCGCGCCCAGCCTTAGGGGGCTAGAAGCCTGTTTTTAAAGCTAATATATAGTTTGGAAGTGGGTTTTATAACCACTTTAATTATTTTAATGTAATTAATCCATTTTTAAGGGTTATTGGGCTTTTTTAGAGCCTAATTCTTGGGAGGAAGTTGGAGATTGACTATCAACTTTCCCACTATTTAACCAAGGCCATGTTGAGGCCATTTGGTCAGCTTTTGGAAGCCTTTGGAGAGATTTTGGACGGTTTTGGAGAGCAGAGATGCTGAGGCAAAGCCAGGTCTAAGCTAGATTGAGGCAGGGAAGCTGTTGAGGAGGAGATGCTGTCGGACGATTTCTGAGAGGTCGGGACATCCGTTTCATGTGTCGTAAGTTGTGAAAGATTCTAGAGATCATGGAGAACATGACCAGATCAGTCTAGAAGCCAATAAACATTGTAAATATGTACTAATAAGCTTTTGAACAGAAATAAAGAAACCTCCCTCATAGAGAAAAGGCCCGGAGACGTAGGCAAAGTTGTGCCGAACTCCGTTATCAAACTTGTGCATTATGGTTTGTTGATTTTCATTGTTTTTCAGATATAAAAATATGTTAATGGTTGTATAATGCATTTTCTTTTCTCGCTCTTTCGTTAAGTTTCCCAATGGTCAAATAATGCATGTAAATAAAAACTCAACCATAAGTCATTCGAAAAATCCTGACGGATCACTTGAGAATGAAGTATCAAACTTTTTTCTCATGTAGTAGTGACATATTTTCTATGGTTTTAAGAGTATAGTTCCTAGAGATTTATCAAGCAAATTACACTAGATGCAAGTATAAAAAATTAAACTAAATTAAAAAAAAAATGAATTGGTAAGATTTTAGTTTATTTTAGGAGTTGTGACAAATGGTATTAGAGCTCTGTGAACAACATTAAGCCCATAGTGGATTCACAAGGAATAAAAAATAAAAATATAGATATACATATTTGTGTTTAAGGTATATAGAATATTAATTTTATTTTTCTTCTTACTTTTAGGAAGAAAACCCATTATTGTTGTGGGTAAGATGACACAAATTCCTATTCCACCAAAGGAAGGATCACATCTAATTCACTAGAAAATCCTAAACAAAGAAATGTTGGAGATGGAAATATTTGGGTTGATCTAAATGAAAGAAGGGATAACAGACAATCTGAATTGATTCAAACCATAAAAAGTTTAAGGGAAACATTACAAATTGTTAGAGAAGATAATGAACGAATTCTAAAAACACAAGAATAACTCAATGAAATATTGCCAAATAAATTATGTGATCAAATTTATGACGAAAATAAGGGAAAAAATTATAATAATTCAAAAACTAGTTTGCATAAGAAAAAAGATAGAAAATTGGAAAATATTGAAACATAAACTGACTCTATTTATAATGAAACTGAAAGTAGTAAACAAAAAAATAAAATTACAAGCATGGACAATATGGAGGAGAAACATAAAAATAAGAAAAAACGTAACAATCACGATGAAATTGTGGAAGGATTTAAGAATATTAAACCCCCTATAACATACCTTGCCACCCACAGGTTGGACACACTATCTCCAAAAGTCACCTTTGAACCAATTTTGAATTCTGATCATAATTTATTCGAAATTAAGCATGAAAGATTCACATGCATTAATCAAGATCCATGCTACAACATAGAATAAATGAACAATATGTCATGCACAACAATAGCCATCAATCATGCATATTATAAATATGAATTTAAGAAATAAATAAATACACACTAGAATATACATTGTACAAAAAAAACAGAGAGCACTTGTATTTGAATGTAAAAATTCACCAACTGGATTCATACCAACTGCATTCCACCAAACCATAGACATTGTTGTTCATTTACTCTCAACAACATATCACCCCCAATCCAGGGATATGAATCCACAAGGACGGGTCCTAGACCAAATCTAAAAGACACAACAGCTGGCTAACTAGCTTTGAGGTTTCCCAACCACACAACAAATCCTAATTTCCACCTCTCTTTCCCCTTCAGTTTTCCCTACCCAAATAAATGAACACCTTTCTTTGCCATGCARTCCCTTAGGATCTTCATTTTCTCTCTAGGGCTCTAGTGCCACTGGTAAGAAAATATACTTSTTGKAAACTCCAAGGATTATTAGTTTTGGAYAGTTCTTTCCAAACTTCCATCAATCTTATGCACTCAGGCATCCATTCCCTCCTAAAATKATCAACAATTTATTGCAACCATATAGTAATGGCTCTCCTTGTCCAACCATTCATTTCCATGCTTAGACCAAGAGAACATGAATTAGCAAGAATGAGTCACCAAAAATGAAAGAGTGAAAACATTGTAAGAGTGAATGAATCAAAACAAGTGAACCCCAAAAACATCCCACAAGGGATGTTTATATAATTACATGAAAAAAAGAACCACATGGCCTTCCTCCCAAGAAGCTCATGTAACAACTTTTCTCCATAAAATCAATTATGGGTAAATAAAATATAATAAAAAGTATTATCCCCTTAATCCCCCTCTCTCTTGGAATTATAGCCCCCTATCTCTTTTGTCCTTGTCCTTATTGCATCAAGCAGTGCATTTTGTTTTATTAATGTATGTATATGTATTACATTTCCTAGGCACTTTGACCCCTTTTCAACTTTATCGGCTCACCATACTATATCACAATTACATAATACATTATATTTGATAGGGATTAAAACTAGGGTGTTGCATCCCCATCCCTTTATTTTTTCACTGTCCTTAGTGCACAACACCATTCCAATGTTATTAACATTATAAATCTAGGCCCTTTGGCCTTAATCCACATAGGAAATCCAACAAAATATTATATACATAGGCACTCTTGCCTGAAATTAAACATGTATGCATAGGAATTCAATCCCAAAACATGTATAATGATCTTCAAAATTTAACTTTTTGGCAGTAGTTCCAACTAACAAGATCTCCTTCCATATCAATGTGTACAACCCGAAGAAATTAACCCGTTTCTCTGCCATGCATTCCCTCAGGTTGTTCCACTTCTATCCATGGATCCTGTGCACTGGTAAGGAAATATCCCTACTGCAAACTCTAAGGATTCTCAATTGTGGACAATTCTTTCCAAATTGCCATCCATCTCATGCATTCTGAAATCCATTCCCTCCTGGAATGATTAGGAATTTATTACAACCATCTAGTAATGGCTTTCCTCTTCGAACAATTCATTTCCATGTTCATACCAAGAGAAAATGAATTATAAAGAATGAGGCACCAAAAATGAAGGAGTCATAAGGGTGTAACAATGAATGAATAAGAACAAATGAACCACAAAAACAACCTAGAAGGGATGTTTATATAGCTAAATGAAAACAAGAACCACATGGCCTTCCTCCCAAGAAGCTCATATAACCAATTTTCTCCATAAAATCAATTATGGGTAAATAGAATATAATAAAAAAACTTATCCTCTTAAGTCCCCTCTCTCATAGAATAATAGCCCCCTATCTCTTTTTTCCTTGTCAATATTGCAACCAACAATGTGTTTTTTTAATTAATGTATATAAACATATTACATTAATATATCTATATACATTAAAAAAAAAAACACATTGTTGGTTGCAAGATGGACAAGGAAAAAAGAGATATGGGATATGATTTCACGAGAAAGGGAGCTTAAGGGGATAAGTTATTTTATTATATTCTTTTTACCCATAATTGATTTTATGTTGAAAAGTGGTTACATGAGATTCTTGTGAGGAAGGCCATGTGGTTCTTGTTTTCATGTAATTATATAAACATCCCATGTGGGTTGTTTTGGGGGTTCAATTGTTCTTATTCATTCACTAATACACCATTCTCACTCTTTCATTTTTGGTGCCTCATTCTTGCTAATTCGTTTTATCTTGGTCTGAGCATGGAAATGAATGGTTGTAATAGGAGAGCCATTGCTAGATGGCTGTAATAAATTACTTATCATTCCATAAGGGAATGTATGCGTAAGTGCATGAGATTGATGGTAGTTCAGAAATAAATGTCCACAACTGAGAATCCTTGGATTTTTCAGCAAGGAGATTTCCTTACCAAAAGCACTAGATCCCTAAAGAGAAATGAAACATATTGAGGGACTGCATGAAAGTGAAATGTGTTAATTTCTTTGGAATCTGTAGGATGAAGGGGAAAAAGAGATGGAAATTAGGATTTGTTGTGTGGTTAGGAAACTTGATAGATAGTTAGCCAACTATTGTGTGTTTTAGATTTGTCCTAGGACCCATCCTTGTGGATTCATATCCCTGCCTCAGCGGTGACCTTATGTTGCGATTAAATGAACAACAATGTATATGGTTGGGAGGAAGGTCCTTGGTCTACAACAAATTGGTGAATGTTTACTTGCAAACATAATTGCTCTCTCTATTTTTTATACAATGTATATTTTGTTGTGTATTATATATATCTGAAATTCATATTTACAATATGCATGTTTGTTGGTTATTGTTGTGCATGACATATTGTTCATTTCTTCTATGTTGTAGAATGGATATTGATTAATTCATTTGAGTTTTTCATGCTTATTTTTGAATTAATTATTATCATAATTCAACATCGGTTATGAAGTGAGTTTTGGACGTAGCATTCCCATCCTGTGGGCAGCTAGGTATGTTACACCCCCAATATTTAATAGTGAAGTGGAAACCGGGGAAGAGGATGAAGCCTAGCTATCCGAAATGAAAAATTAATTCCAGATATATAATTACTCAAGTGAACTTAAAGAAAGGATGGACATCTATAATCTAATTGGAAAAGAATATGAATGGTTTGTAATTTCCCACTCCAATTGACGAATCAATATCCTACACAAATCCCATAGACTATAGTCAACAAATAAAAAGGGGATTCAAAGAATAAAACCCTAAATATATAATAAATAAAATAAATATGTATATTTTAATCAAGTGAGGGTTGATTTGGTCAAGAAGGAAGATCTATAATAATTTGAGAAGAATAATAAATAGAAGGGGAGCCTACCTCTTTGGGATTTATGATTTGATGTCTTATTTGAGTGCTCTTATAGCTAGTGTTTTCATTGGGGTTTTGGGATGCATGTTTAGTTTTAGTGGTGAAATACTGTAACATCCCACTCTAGCGCATTGAGCAAACTTATTATTTGAGGAAACTTGCTCACAAGTGATCTGGATTATTATGTTATTAAAACATTTGACTTTGATTATGATGCATTATGGGTAGATGACATGTTGTTTTACTACATTGACATAGACAGGTGCTATTGACTCAATTTTATTGAGTGTGCAAGGTTTTGGACCTTGAGGATGCAGAGGCATCAATGGAACCCCTTAGACTCCGGACCGAGTCAGGGAGTGTGCTATTGGGGTTTGATTGTTTTACTATGATATTAGTACATCTGATTAGATGATATGATGTGGATATGTTCTGACATGATTTGTTGATGATGCTGGCTGACGATAGCTTGTCGACCAGACTCACATATGGAGTAAAGGGGTCACACACAACTACAAGAGAGGTTGAGTGAGAGGTGTGGGAAATAGCCCTACCACAGCCTAATAGCACTCGCGTCGTGGCTCAAACTGTAGGTTAATGATTACCTAGTTCGAGAGGACCCACGATGCCATGAGGGAAGACTGCGATAGTTGTTCCTGATGATTCTAAGGGGCGCACAATAAGGTGGGGGCCTTATTCCTTAGAATCCCTTAGTCTCTCACAATTTCACCTGGTGGACTGTTGACTCCAATGGTTATTGATGTTTACCAATCAGTCAAGAGGCAAGTGGCACCCTTAGAGCACGTAGTGCATCTTGAAGGGCACGTCGCGCAAGGGAACAGATGAGGCGAGTGGCACCCTTGGAGCACATAGTGCATCCTAAAGGGCATGTCATGTTGATAATGATAGAGGTATGAACCTAGATGGACCTAAGACAATTAACACGTTAATAAATTTTTAAACAACTTCCCTAATTAAATGTCGGCCAGTTCAGAATCTAAGTTCTAAGTCTAAAATTTCGCTAGGACTAAAATTTTGTCTATCTTTAAAAAATAATCATATATATATATAAAAAAATAATAATAAAATTTAAAACCACATAAGTAATAGTTTTGGCCATCTTAAAATTTTTAGTAACATGAAGAGAGTAACAAATTAAATAAAAACATGTGGATATAAAATGTAAGGAGGCAATTAATTCATTTTAAACTTTTGATAATTTAAGAAGGTATTAAATTAATAATAAAAGAAAAAAAGGAGGTTAATTTGCACAACTGTCATTTCTAGCTCAAATAAAAAGGGGAATGAGGGAAGTATAAAAATTAGGAAATTAGAGAAAGGAGGTAACCTAAAGAGGGGAACTCATGGTAAAAAGTGGGAAACCAACTTAGTAAAGAATCTGCATTAAAGAACCTTCTAATTTTACATTGATTTAGCAATTTCATTTTAAGGAAAGCCTTTAAAACCTGTAAGGGAATCTAGGGACACCTAGGAGTGATTTTAGGAGTAACTCTAGGTGGGTGAGGGAAATAAGACAAATAATTAATTAAAGAAAATAATTAAAGGAGAAACGTGGGCGATGGGTGACACTTGTACAAAGGAGAACTTTTAGGAAATTTTTATTAAAACTTTAATTAAATGAGATTTAGGGAAGGAAAGGAAGTTGGAAACTCTATAAAATAGAGGAAGGAGAAGGATGAGGGGGATTGGTTGTTAGCGTAACGTTACATTGCAGGAATAGTGATTTGACTGATTTACTTGTGGGAGTTTGTATTTCCCAGCTCAGAGAGGAGTGGTAGCTCAGCCTTGCAAGGCGAGCTGGTAGCTAGACATACCCTCTGGATAGTGTGTGGCCCCTTTGGGGCTAGGGGGGATAAGGGGGAAGAAGAGTACCCCTAGCATTGGCTGGGAGGTACCAGTGAAGTCTCGACAGTCAGTGAGTGAGAGAACTCGGAGCATGGGATGTCATTCGAAGCGGGCGATAAGGGATGTCATTCGAAGCGGGCGATAAGGGAACTTTATGCTCTTTTATTTGGTAGAGTAGAATTCAGTAGGCCTTAGGATTGGATCTAATTATTGATTGTAAATGAATTCGGTATGCTTGTACCTAGTGTTATCTCATTTTTACTTCATTTTTATATCTCGCTGGACATTTTTGGGTATTCCTTTCTTGACTGTGTTATATTGTTTCTTATGGGTTCTGCATTTTAAAAGATGGAAGGACGTTCTGGCCCACCATCTACCTCGTTGGTTGTTCCTGATAGTCTATATTCCCATCATTCATTCAATGCTTTTACATTCCATCATTCAACCAATTCAATAATATAGACATGTTTTTACTTAATGTTAAATCCTTGTACTTCCTTTTTATCTTGTGGGACATTTGGTGTGTGGCATTCCTGAATGCGATGTATTGCCGGATTTTCATCTCTGCATTTTTTTTATTGTATCTTATTTTCTTGACTGGCATGCTACTTCATCAACCATATGCATTGATGGGGGAAAAATTGTTGATGGGAAGGGGCATAGTAGTGAGGAATAAATGTCATAGAGTTCCTCGAGTTCAATTCTCTTAAGCAGTAAAAGTCTTAATAAGTTGTAATATATACTTGAACTTATGTACTGGAAATTTCGTCTCTAATTCAAATTGAATCGAGCCTTGCATGGAAGTAGTCTTCTTGAGTTGGAACCATCCATGTCTGGAATTTCACCCTACAACCATCGTCCCAACTTGACCCAATAATCAAAGAGGTTTGTTGCACGCGGTCAGGCATCCTGGTAATTTTTCTATTAAATAGGGACTACACTAATGCCAACGGGCAGAGGTATAATCCGCCATCTCTCTTCGAAATTTTTTTTTCTTCATTGGTCTGGTCCGTCCTATGTAACAAAGTCTCTAGTTTCGAAGCTACCTCCATTGCTTAATGGATATTCTCCCAAAATTTATTGACATGCCTATTCCTCCTGACTTAACTGGAACAGTTACGTTCAGCCATTGCTACGCAAGGGAATTTGGTGAGATTTTGATCTTAGTTAAACTATTCTCCAATTGATATCTAGATGGGTAATGAGTTGGATGTGTCAATGGTGATAATTTGGTGGTAAACGCAATTTAATTGTTGTTATCATTTTCAGCCAGCACAAATCCAGGCCTCAAAGGATCAGGTATGATTCTGGATAATCTTTTTTCCTTTTCTTTTGGCACAGTTATAGTTTTGAGAAGCACGAAGAAAAATAACAATAATAAAACTAATTACCTGGGCCATCGATAGCGATGGAATTATAACCTTGTCAACTTTCAAGCAGAATTTCAACTTCTTGGCATTTTGAGATTTTTAACTGTTATACACCCCTAACTTCAACTGAAATTTAAGAGTAGTTTATAATAGTAACCTTGATATTATTGAATGCATAGGGTTACAAATTTATGAGTCCCTAACACCAAGGTTGACATAGATACCTCTAAAATAGAGAGAGTTGGTGCCTTCTGACAAAGTTAAAACCTCGCCTTAAATTCCAACAACTATGTTAGTAGATTGATACCCCTACTTAAAGAAAGATACAACAAGGTAGTAAATCTCCTTAAAGATTATGAAAGAAATTTAGGTGACTTTCAACTTTAGTAGTAACTAATTAAATTGAAGGAATGACAGTTGTTACGGAAGTAACCCTTAGTGACCGTTTCGATTTACAGGAATTTAATTCATGGCAATAAAATCTAGCAGAAACCTTAATTTTTGGATAGAATCTATCCTTGCGCCTTCTGGACTCCTTGCTAGCCTAATCACTAATGGGAGTAAGTCAAATGTTATTAAAAGCTAACGATTCTGCATTAAACGCCTGATTTTACCCTCGCCCTAAGACTCTACCCTTACCTAGCAGCGTATAGTATTAAATGCTTCTATTGTGTAATTATTAACGCCTATTTATTTGCTCATGATAAATGCCAGGTTGTATTGTTATCAATGCTCTTATGCCTTGCTTCTGCCTTATGTTAAATGCCTCATTTTCTTTATTGTATAACTAATGATAGCATTTTAGTTTTAGATTGATACTATTGTATTGAGATTTATGACTAATTGGATGGAGGTTAGGATTCAATCGATGAGGCCCTGCAAGATGAATGGATGATTTAATTGAATGAAGAGTAAGGACTATCTTGCAACTTCAGACTTGCTGAATAGATAAGCAATTCATGTTATTTGAATTATTGATGAACATATAAGGTATTGCTTTTTGCACTAGAAAGTAAATTATTTTTCTTCTATTTTATTAATGTCTCATTTCTTCTTTTCATTTAAATAATAATATCTTTTAATTTAACCTTTATCATTCCATTATTGTGATGTGGTGAACCGATATTGTACATGAACTATCTTAGTGTAGACCCTTATTGTTCAGAGTGGTTGAAGTGAATGATTATTATAGAAACTTGGTTTAGACATCCTCATATGTTTAGGAAATGGTTAAAGTTTTTAATGATTATTATATTAGAGCAATGAAGTGCTTTTATTAATAATAATAAATCATTATTATTGTTACTATGGGATGAGGAATTTTGTGTAAATAATGTTAAGAGGTACATAGTTTGGTCCTTGGGATATTGTTATATATATATACAAATTGTTGGATATTGCTTTTAAATAGAACCCTTATAACAATTATGATATGTCAAAGAAAATTGATTGAGATAGTACTCTGATGATACTGTAATTTAAAATTGCACAACTGATTTGTTTTAAGGCTAATTTAGATTGTACCTTATTGATAAATTGCCTTTAGCCATGCTAAGTTGGGCTTGTGACGGATGACTAAAATAGATGGTAACTATCTACTAGCTTGACTTGACGATTGAGCGAGTTATTGGCGAAGTCGTTTGGCTTGTGCTTCCCGTTGATGATGTTTTGGTTCCTTTCAAATAATGTTGTACTTGGTCTGTAAGCCATATTGTGTGTGATCTCCTTGTGTTGAGCGGGATGTAGACACCTCCTTGTTCCTCAGAACAGTCACCATACCTGAGACCTTAAATGGTCAAAATCGATGGGAACCGAGGCTTGAGCGTTGCTTATGTGTCCTGGAGGTCCTAACCATTGTAGGGTAGAACAGATGGGTAGTCAATCTTATTTATGTTGTGGTTGCAATTGCATGCGTCATGTTCATCGTCGTGTGGTGACGCAGAGTCGAATGTATTTATTACCCTTGTACACACGTGCACACACATAATAAAAATGATAAATAAATAAATAAAATGAACTCGTTATAAGGGGTTTGTCGTCGTAACGAGGAGGTTTGTTACAAATACCCACCCTAGCTAGACAAAGGAGAGTTCATTTGGAGTCTTTGTCTTGTGGTATTTTCTGAATATGTTAAATTATACTGGAGTAGAGAAGTGGTAGGATTGGAGAGCCTCGATTTATATGTTTTCATCATACCAGGTTTCCTTGTGTGTTTTGTAGCAGATTGTGTAGCTTCCTAGAAGCCAATACGTTATATTCATAGTCTTGTTCTGCAAACTTTTTTACATCTGCTATAGATATTTTTATTGTTGTTCCCATTCATAATAATATGTCATATTATTCTTCTCTATTTATGTGTTCTTTCCATGTGTTTGATAATATTCATCATTGAGCAAATTATTCTAAGGGTTTCATATAATTTTCACATAGGAAGAATTAATAATTTGGGTCAAGTACATTACATGGTGGAAAGACATTAAAAGGGTAAAGAATATTAAAGAATGTAAGATCACCTAGAATACCTTTAAAAGATATTTTAAGAAACGATACTTTTCCAAATAGTATTATGAAGAAAAGGAAAATTAATTCCATGAGTTAAAACTAGGAAATCTAACTATGAAAGATCTTTGCAGTAAATTTCTAAGTCTATTATGATATGTACCTTATAATGTAGAGGAGAAACTGAAAATGGAATGGTTTCTAAGTTGTTTACCTACTTTTTATAAACATAGGATTGATTTTGGCAATCCTAAAACCGTAGAAGAATCTATGCATAAGGAAAAACTTTGTTTTGAACAATACAAGAACCAAAATGAAAATGCTAAAAATTGGAAAGGAGAAAAGGTTGAAAGGTTTGATCCACGAAGGAGAGAGGGGGATTCTTTAATAAAAAACCTATTAATAAATTTCATAGGAATAATTATAAGGGTAATAAATCTTATAACCCACATGAAAACAAAGATGCAAGAATAACAACATTTTATATTTAAAATATTGCTCAAATGGATCCAGTAAAATGATGGGAATGTGGAGAACGACATTATTTCAAAGATTGTCCTCATAGGAAGAATAATAAAAACAATATTCAAATAGTTGGTGAGATGGAAAAAAATACTCCAAGGATTAGCACGGCCTTGAAAAATAGACAAGTGGATCATAAATATTCAATGGTAGAAGTAGAAGGTATGATTAAAAATAAACAAATTTCTATCTTGTTTGAACTAGGTGCTAGGTTGATCTATGTCTCACCTAGGTTTATCTTTAAGCTACAAAAAGATAAATTTTAAAAATTTTGGTTAGTACATCTCGCTACAGGAACAAAAACAAACTTTTTACATTATGTTAAATGTTGCGAAATTAGTATGAATAATTTTAAGACTCAAATAGATTTGAATGTTTTACAATTAGGATCTTATGATGTAGTAATTCACATGGATTGGTTAGAAAGGAATAAGGTAGTATTAAATTTCAATGAAAAAACATTTCCCTATTTAGATGATAATGATAATGTCATTAAAATAAAATGGATACCAAGAACCATTAGTGTTAGTAAAATTGAAGCCTAAAAATAAAAATATGTATCTAAAAGGGATCCAAAGTAATTACAACTCATGTGAATGATAATGGGAAGGAAGAAGATAAAAAGGATAGAGAAAATTTTCCTATATTACAAGACTTTCTGTATGTATTCGAGGAAGAGATCCTAGGACTACCTTCTAAATGTGAGACAGATTTCTCTATAGATTTAGTACCACGAGTAGTGTCAGTCTCAAAATATCCATATTGAATGAATGTCCTAGAACTAAATGAACTAAATTGTCAACTTCAAGAACTATTAGACAAGAAGTACATTCAACCAATTGTATCCCATTCGGGAGAACCTGCAATTTTTGTAAAGAAGGATGGAACCTTAAGTTTATGGATAGAATATCGAAAACTTAAGAAAATCACAATTGAAAATAGATATCATTTACCCCACATTGAAGATTTATTTGATCAAGTGCGTGCAGAAATGATATTTTCAAAGATCGATTTGAGATTGGGATACCATATATAACATCTCCCTCTACTGATCACAATTTTATTGACTTATTCTCTAAGGAAACTTGTGTGCAAGTGATCTGGTTATGGTACATTGCGATTTTGTTTCGATCATGGATTATACATGATGATGATGATGCATTGTGACTTATTGTTAATTGATGTGTATGTATTAACATATCCTATTGACAATTTTTCCTAAGTGTACAAGACACATAACATGTTATGGATGTTGATGGCATTAATGGAATTACTTGGACTCTAGATTGAGTCAAGGAGTGGATTGTATTTTGATTGAGTATTTAATTTTATGCACTTGTCACATATGATTGATTACAGTATGATTTATGTATATGGATTATTGACATGGGTTTTTTTCATGGATGTAGGCTTGACGATGCTTGCTAATCCGAATCACATAAGGAGTAGAGGGACCATGCACATAAACTAGACATTGAGGGAGAGGTGTGGCAATGTCCATGTCATAGTCTACTAGCACTCCCACTGTGTCCGAATGGTAGGTTTAATATTACTGTAATGAACCCAATAAGTTTACTAATTTTACCATATAAAAATAAATAAATTGTATGGGATATATATATCCTTCTCAGTTAATTCTTATTTATTTATTTTGAAAGAAAGGTCCTTCTTTCCTTTTAATATATTGATGGAAAAAATTTCATTCCTATACCAAATTGACTTACCACGAATTAGAAGGTTTACCAAGGTGACCCACTACGAACTGGACTATTTACTTGTTATCAAATTATTTCCATGCACAAGGTGACCATAATAAGAGACTTAGGAAATTACAGTTCATAATGTTCAACTTACCCAACTTGTATATGAGATCGAGTTTTGATTTTAACCCACAGTGGTAACTTAGAGTTTTAGTGTCAACTCCGAGCATGTTCCTTAACAGAGGTTGAGTAACTATTTCCTTTAACAATGTTCGTCTTAACTAAAAAGTACTGCAGTAAGCTTTTCTAACGATAGGTTTAGTGGTAACAATTACATTTATGGTGTACCAACCTTCCACATGATTAGGACTTGAAGGATTAACTTACTCTTCCATTTCTTGATGTGAAACGCCAGTCGACTATCAGAGATAATTAAGGTTCGTATCTACCATTTAATGGTAGTTATATGTATGCAATTTTTGAAACCCTCACCAGGAAATTTCACCCATTATGGTAATGCCAACTTGGTACTCATCACATGTCTCCCTCATCCCTCATACCTTTGGCATTTAAGCGAGTAATAAAATTGTTCCTAGGGTTTTTCAACGTTCTACTAGCCCACTATCAAGCTCTTTCAAGAGAATTTGTGTATTATTGTCCTTCCATGAATCATATAGATGATTCAAAAATACATCTCTCTGTATTCTTGTTCCTCCATGAATCATATCGTTGATTCAGAAAGACGTTACCCAACAGGACTTTATGAATGGTTGTTGCTCTGGTAAGTTTCTACTATCGTAGATTCGGTTTTGAATATGGTTATTTTCTCCTTCATGCCCATACCCATCTACGATAATTCTTCACTGATGGCCATAAGGATTCAGGTTTGGTAGGTGTTCCATGGATAGGGTCTTTTTTGCAATGATGGAAATGGTAACCAAGAATGGTTTGGTCGACTCCCATTGAATAGGTAACAAGATGTTCTGCTAACTCACTTTAATTGTTTATCCTCTTTAAGAATTTCATGAAAGACATTCCTGTGTTCTAACTTATACTAGTCTAGTTCAATGATGTACACGGATAATAGAGTGTAGAGAATTATCATTACTCATAGAGGTTGTCCCTATTCGTCCCTGTGTCCATGACCGATATACTAGTAAAGCATCGATAAGAAGGGAAGGTCCTATACGGTAAGAAGGAAATCCCCACACTATATTCTGTGTGTTATACATTGTTCGACCAAAAAAATCTTCTTGAGTTTTTATAAGGGTTTTCTACGTTTCAGAGGTTTTGTTCATACTGGGTTTCATTTTCAAGTAAACCTACTGTCTGGTAGACTCCCCTCCCAAATCAACTGGTGGTCAGTACTGTAGTTTCACCCTTTTGAATGTATGTAAATACCCTTCAGTAAAAAAAAAATGTGTATCTTTACTTATTTGCAAGCTACTTACGGCGGTCATTGTTTAAGTCTGTAACTATAATGGTATGGCATTTTATCCTTCCTTTTGTTTCCTATTCTTCTCTCCCGTTAGTACCCTTTATAGTACGTGTACCAACACCCCTTCGAAGCTTGGTGTTTGATAGAAAAATGGATTCATTGTTGTATGAAATTATCTGAGGCTTGCATATTACATAGTCACCTATTCTGTTCTTTTGATTCCGCAAGGTTATAGTATTGTTATTATTTCTTACTTATTTCTGAGAATTGGCATTTTATGAGAATTGTGACCAAATCTAATGATGGGCCTCTTCCTTTTGCTGTGAGGGTACCCATCAGGTCTTTAAGCTCACTTCTCCTCTCCCAGGAATCGACGACTTGGCTGAAGGTTGGCAACGCTCACGCCCAGGCGAGATAAGTATTTTGTTTTACAAAATTATTTTGTTATTTATAAGATCCTTTTCTCAATTAAGATTTATTGTTAATAAAGGAAAATGTCTCATTCTTTACAGGTTTGCAGGGTTACTATGTTGGATATTGAATCACGCCTTGTACAAGAAAGGTACTCGGGTTCCTCTTTAAGCTCTTGGAGAATAGCCTAGTTTCCTGATAAGATTCATAAATGTAAAGTAGGTTATCATATTTCAAAGATGGTTGTATCACTACTGTTGTAATTTCATAAACTAGTTAAGGGTAAGGCCCCTAAAAAGTTCAGTACTATGTAATAAGGTTTAAAGCATAGTTATACTTTTACTCCCAGAATTTGACCATTGACTTAGAAGAAAAAGGATTGGTTTCTCTCTTCCAGCATACTGGGTCTGTTTATACATTTAATCTTCGAAAGAAATAAAATCAAGTGCTTATATCTGTCAAGGTCCCGTATTGTAATTCATGTTCATTTCCATAGCTTTAATCTTTCAATTTTTAC
>SNQJ01S0172414.1:0-20436 GCA_010110895.2 Picea sitchensis
ATAATACATCATTGTAATGACCATTATCTACCTGAACTATTCCAGAACCTACAACACTAAGATATATGTCATCACTAAAAAATATATGTTTGGTGTTACATTAATTAAAAGAATAAAAAATGTTTTTATCCTTAATGAAATGAAAAGATTCTCCATAATCAATAATCCACTCATAAAAAGAAGTAGATGTTGCATTGAAGGAGAAAATAGAAGAAAAAAGTGCATGCCCATGAGAAGAAGAGGTAGAAGAATAATAATCAATATTGATGTGGTGCTTCTTCATCGCTGCTTCTAGGGATTCTGTATTTTTGAAACATTTAGAGTATTGGAAATATTGTTGTCATTGTTGTTAAATACAGGGGGAGACTACAAATGTACATGATAAATATTGCAAGATGGAGATGGTTGGAAATATCTTTTTCAATTTTTGATGCTCAGTTTGGATACCCTATATTTGAAGGCATGTTTACTTTGAATACCTAGATCAAATGGGAGCATAGGATGTATGGTTGAAAATCTTATTCCGATACCTTTCCAATGGTATATGAAACTCCCTCTAACTCCAAATGAATGAGGAGATATGAAATATTATGTTAGGTCAACCCAACCAAAAAGTATAGGTCAACCCAACCAATTTTACAAGTCATCCCCATAAGTGAATGAAAAAACACTATAAATATAGGATAGATGTGCACATTTTAAGAGTATCCAAGCAATACGAGCAAGTTAAAGTGCACAAAATAGATATGAGGTGCACAAAAGGAGGTCGGGAGTATTCTTGGGGTCTAAAGGTGCATAAGAGGAGTTTTCTTGGAATTTTAAGGGTGTTCCATGAAGGACAAAGGTATATGATGCTGAAAAGTGTGATGTTTTGAGGTTGTGATGCTTTAATATGAAATTGTATTATGGGAATAATGATATGAGGTTTGCTATGGAATTGAGGATAAATTTGACTAGGGATTGAAGCTATGTATGGGGTATGAAGCAAGGAGAGGTGTTAGAGCATGAATTTTAAGGGTACGATGAGATGCTGTGAATTGCATGAAGTATGAAGGATGTAGGTGAAGTCAAAAGTACTTTGTGTATGAAGATATTGGATTGGTTCCTATACAGGTCTTACTGAGTTGGTACTCAACTAAAGTGATCGATGTCTCTAGTAGGTTGGTACCTACACAATATCTTGCTGAGTTGGTTCTCAACTGAAGAGAATGTGTCTCTAGTAGGTTGGTGCCTACAAGATTTGTAATAGCAGGTTAGTGCCTACAAACATTTCTAAAGATAATTTTTTTATGGTTTTCTCCCACAAGGGTTTCCAAATTAAACTCTATGTACTGTGATTTGAGTTTATATGCATTTACTGTTAATGAATGATTGGTGAATGATCATCTAAAGTAAAAATAATATTATACTGAGTCACCCCCCCTCTTAGTATAAGCATAAGTTCAACAATTGGTATCAGAGCAGGTTCCTTTGGAAATAGTGTAACTGCTGGAAGGAAAATCTCAGGAGAACACATGGCTAGTCAAGAAGAATTCCTCTTCATAGCCATGGATGCAAAGTCTACTGATACAAAAAATGAAGACAATAAAAAAAAATCATATTCAGAAGAAGAATACATTGATGGGGAAGTGCCACTTAAAGTAGAACTCGTTAGTGCCTTAGAAGAAATATACAGGTTTAGGGGAAAGAATAAAAAACAAAAAGAGAAATTGTAGAAATATGAAAAAAAGGATCATGATCTTGATGAAATAGTAAACAAATTTATCATCCTAAAGTCTCAACTAGAAGAGGCAAAAAGGATAGACTAAGTGGTGAAAATCAAACTAAAAGATAAGGAAGAAAATTGTGAGAAGCTAGAGGATAAAATTGTTTCCTTAAGAAAGGAACTAGAGAAAAAAAATAATCAATTGAGTAGAAGCTTGAAGTTTGGAAAAAGTAATGAAATCTTAGATAATATTCTCAATAACCAAAAGTCACCATTCATCAAGACATGGCTTGGATACAATGAAAAACAAAAGACCCCCAAGGGAGATGCAAACACTAACTTGGTCACAAAGCCATCAAGAAAGGAAAATGACGAAAATCCTAAAAGCTATGCTAATATTCTCAAAGGCTCCATCAACAATGAAAGCAACAAGAAGAAGGTGAATGATAACCAATAGAAACCTGATTCTTCTCACAGGAACAACAATAATGAGTTTAGAAGAGTTTTTCTACCAAGAAGGCGTTTCACAACCCGATACCAAAATCTCTTTCTTGGCTATTGATTTTCTTGCAATAATTTTGGTGATAAAGAAATAGATTGTAGATCTTATGCAAGAAGTGATCATGTGTGAGATATAAATATAGGTTCTTATAAAAACTCAAAGAATGATTATGTGAGAAAAAAAAACAAGAAGTTATCATGGGTTTGTTGATATAAACTACAATTCATTTGTTCCCCTAGTTGATTACAATACAAATGTTATGAGTGTGATAAATATGGGAAGATAACACGTGACTGTAGAAGCAACATAATAAATTCTCCTAAAAAAAATAGAGAAGAAGATGTTCTTACCAAGCATAGAGAAGAATACACAAAGGTGTGGAAAATGAAGCAAGAAAAATCAAAGAAGGAAGAATGTGGACTTGGAATGTATGCTCAAGACAAAGGAAGTATATGGTACTTTATAGTGGATGTTAAAAACACATGATAGGGGATAGAAACAAATTTATCATCCTAAAGGAATAAAAATGAGGAAACGTTAACTTTGGGGATAATGCTTCTGCAAGGATAGTTGGAAAAGGTACCATTAGTCTTGATGATGGAAATACTAAAACAAATAATGTCTTGTATGTTGAAGGGTTAAAATACAATCTTCTAAGTGTTAGTCAAATGTGTGATCAAGGTTACAACCTTAAATTTCATTCTAAAGGATGTTAGATAGGGAAATCAGGTTCAAGAAGATTAGTTGCAAATGCAAACAAAACCATGAACACTGTATACATTCTCGATGAAGTCAAAGGAGAAAACAATTGTATGGGACAAGTAAATGAAAGCTGGTTATGGAATAGAAGTATGGGTGACAATCTAGTAAAACTCAACAAGACACATGAAGTAAGATATATTCCAAGGATCTCAAAGCCTACCGACACTATTTTCAAGCCATGTCAGCATGGGAAGCATATGAGAGTTAATTTCAAAACAAAGGAGCACTTAAAATCAAAGCTGCTGGAACTTGTACACACAGACCTCTGCAGCCCAACAATAACACAAACTCTAAAATGTGAGAGTTATTTTATTATGCTTATTGATGATTACACAATAATTCCATGGGTTACATTTCTTAAAGAAAAATTTGAAGAATTTGAGAAGTTTAAAGCTTTCAAATCCCTACTTGAAAATGAGACTGATCTAAAAATCAAGTGCTTAAGATCATATAGAGGAGGTGGGTTTACCTCTTATGAATTTGATGAATTTTGTGAGAATCATGGAATCAAGAGACAATTTTAGGAAAAAAGGACTCCACAACAAAATGGAGTTGTAGAAAGGAAGAAAAAAACTATACAAGAAATGCAACAATTCTGAATGAAGACAAACTACCTGACAACTTTTGGAGAGAAGCAATCAACAAAACAATCTACATTTTGAATAGAGAAAAATTTGAGTGAACAACAACAAGAAACCTTATGAGTTATGTAAATATAGACTAACTACAGTCAAATAATTCAAAGTATTTGGGAGCAAGTTCTATATAAAGAAAAATGAAGATAATTTAGGGAAGTTTGATTCCAAAACGGATGAAGGTATGTTTCTTGGCTATGCATCTAGAAGCAAGGCCTAAAAATGCTACGATAGCCAATTGCACAAGGTTGTATATAGTATTTATGTAAGAGTGGATGAAGAGATACCTCAAAAGGAAAAGTCACAAACAAATGGATATTTAGATGAGACAATATAAATAGAACAAGAAAAGGAAGAAGAAGAGGAAGAAGAAAAGAAAGAACAAGAAGAAAAAGAATGCCAATATCCAAAGACACCATCCAAAGTTTTTCAAAAGCATCATCCATACAATCATATTGTTAGTGACATAGATATAGGAATTCAAAATAGATGAAGATTGAACTTTTATTTTCTATCTAAAATAGAGCCCAAGAAATTTTCTATGAAAGAATAATTAAATCAGATAATCATTGGTTTAATGCTATGAAAGAATAATTAAATCGGATTAAGAAGAATGAGACGCGAGAACTTGTGCCCAAACCAAAATAAAAGAACGTGTTTGGAACCAAATGGGTCTTCAAAACCAAATTGGATGAATATGGACAAATAGTAAGAAATAAAGCAATATTGGTTTGTAAAGGGTATGCTCAAGTTGAGGGTGTTGACTTTGAAGAAACCTTTGCCCCAGGTTCAAGATTAGAAGCAATTTGAATGCTTTTGGATTTTTTGTTTTTCAAGAAATTCAATGTCTATGAAATGGATGTTAAGTCATCCTTTCTAAATTGAAATTTAGAAGAATAAGTTTATATTGAACAACTAGAAGGATTTCAATTTTCAGAAAACAAATATCATGTATGCAAACTGAAGAAAGCATTCTATGGACTAAAGAAAGCTCCCGGAGCTTGGTATTCAAGACTTGAAAAATACCTACAACAATAAGGTTTCAAAGAGGAGCTGCAAACAAAAATATTTACTTCAAAACAAACAATTAAACTCTGTTAATCATTGTGGTTTATGTGCATGAAATCATATTTGGAAGTAATGATGATAGAATGAACCAAAAATTTGCAAAAGAAATGCAAAAATAATTTGTGATGTCCATGCTTGGAGAATTATCATTATTTATAGGGTTGGATATTTCTCAATCTAACAATGACATATTCATTTCTCAGACCAAATATATCAAGGAAATGTTGACGAAATTTGGAATGGAATACTGCGCACTTTTCAGTGCACCCATGATCATAGGATGTAACTTGAGAAAATATGATGAATGTCCAGAAGAAAATCAAACACTATACATGTAAATGATTGGAAGCATACTATATGTGACAACATCAAGGCTAGACATCATGAAAGCAGTAGGATTGGTTGCAAGATTTCAATCTGCACCAAAGGAGACACATGTGCAACCCGTAAAAATAATATTAATATATCTTAAGGGCACATTGGAATTTGGTTTGTGGTATTCAAGAAGTAAGGACTTCACTCTAATAACACATATAGATGCATATCGGGAGGTAAGTATTGATGACAAAAAACATGATAGTGGAGGAACATTATTTCTAGGAAATTGTCTCGTATCATGGTTGAGAAAGAAGAAAACTTCAATCTCTTTATCCACAACAAAAGATGAATATGTTGTAGTAGTAACATGTTGCACTAAGTTATCTGGATGAATAAAACACTGAAGGATATCAAGGTAGAATATGATGAGCCAATATCAATCATCTATGATAACACAAGTGAAATCAACATTTCAAAGAATCCTGTTATGCACTCAAAGATGACTTATATTCCCATCAAGTACCACTTCCTAAGAGAACAAGTAGTTGAGAAAAGTGTCAAGTTGGAATACATTTCGACCAAAGAGCATGATGTAGATATTTATACCAAACCCCTTCCCAAATACACATTTGAATATCTCATACAAAAGCTGGGAGTGATATCCCTCTCATCTTGCTAGTAAAGGGAAACACAAGCCTAGGGGGAAAAACCTTTTTCCATTGATGTCAAACGGGGATAAGTTGTAGACAGAGGAAGAATTGTAGACACAAGGAGAGTTACAGATAGGGGGAGTATTACATAATTGACTAAGGGTTTCCATCAATGACAAAAGGGGATATTTTTTGAAATATTATTGTCATTGATGTCAAAGAAAGGGGGAGACTACAAATTTCCAAGATAAATATTACAAGATGGAGATTGTTGGAAATATTGTTTTTAGATTTTTGATGCTTAGTTTGGATAACCTATCTTTGAAGGCATTTTTACTCTGAATACTTATCTCAAATGAGAGCATAGGATATGTGGTTGAAAATATTATTTTGATACCTTTCCAACAATATATGGAACTCCCTCTAGCTCTATAGGAATGAGGATATATGAAAGATTTTGTCAAGTTAACCCAACCAAAAAGTATAGGTTGGCCCAACCAATTTTACAAGTTGTCCCAACAACTTTTACAAGTTGGATCCATAAGTGAGTGCATAAAAACTATAAACATTGGATATATGTGTTCATTTGAAGAGTATCCAAACAAGAATAACAAGTACAAGTGCATAAAAGAGATTTGAGGTGCGCAAGAGGACCTGGGGAGTATTCTTGGGGTCTAAAGGTGTACAAGAGGAGTTTTATTCGAGTTTTAAGGGTTTTCCATGAAGAAATAAGGTATTTTATGTTGCAAAGTGCGTTGTTTTAAGGTTGTGATGTTGTAGTATGGAATTATATTATGGGAATAGTGCTATGAGGTTTGATACAACATTAAGGATAAATATGACTATGGTTTGAAGCTATGTCTGGGGTATGAAGCAAGGAGAGGTGTTGGAGCATGAAAGTTAAGGCTATGATGATGCTATTAAATGCATGAAGTATGAAGCATGCATGTGACGTTAGAAGTAATCTGTGTATGAAGATCTTGGATTGGTGCCTATACAGGTCTTACTGAGTTGGTGCTCAATTGAAGAGATTGGTGTCTCTAGTAGATTGGTGATTGCACAATATCTTGTTGAGTTCTTTCTCATCTGAAGAGATTAGTGTCTCTAGTAGTTTGGTGCCTATATACATTTATAAAGATAAGTTTTTTTGGTTTTCTCCCACGAGGGTTGATCTGAAAATACAGAATGAGTTCTGATACCAATTTGATCCGAGATATAAAAAAACTCTGACACCAATTCAACCCGAAAATCCTTAGATGTCAATTAGTTCATAAATACACATAAAAATCCGACCATATTCGGGAAATTGAAGATCGACTTGACTATTTTCAAAATATCATGTGAATGTCTTACTTATCCATAAACTTCAATAATTGATAAATATAACTTGCAAAAATAATGAGTGCCAACATAGAGAGAAATAAACCACTATTATTAATGCTCAATTTCCAAATTACAATAAAATGTCTTTACAAATGTCAACTTATGAATACACCCTTCAATTCGGTTACTCCAACTTAGAAGATTGAGAAGAATTCTCACAAAATTCTGAGAAGAATGAGTATAAACTTGACTATATTCTGAGAAGAATGAGTATGGGTCTCATACATGTCAAACTGAGATAATAATTTCATAAAAAACACTTTTACACAAAAATAACAACACCATCAGATTCCTCTCAAAATTCTGAGAAAAATGAGTATAAACACCCTATACCTTTTTCCAAGAACTCAATGGAACACAAAACGAGGAAAAACAAAACTAAAAACACATATTGCACATAAATCGAGACAAAATATGTACTTGGCATGAACTTCCATGCATCATGCTCCAATCTGGCATGAAAACCCATGTCTTTCTTTGGTCCGGAGCTAGGTTTAAATAGGCTAAAATCAACCTAAACCACCAACCAAAATTTTGGACAAAATTGGTTTAAATATACATACAATATTTATTGTTTGTTATAACAAAAAATTAGTGTGAAATGTTGGTTAGGTGGATAAGGTTAAGACTAAGGAATATTCTGTATTCCATGGGAGGTTGAGGGTTCTATTCCCTTTGACCCCTAAAGAAATTTTATTCTCCCTTAGCCAAGTTTGGCCAATCAGAGAGTGCCACATGGAACTCTTTGATTGGTCCACTTGTCTGCATGTGTCAGCACCTAGCCATGTCACTTCCCATTCACCTGCCACCTATACCTTCCACATCATCATCTAATCAACTACGACCAATACTTGCCACACCATCCGTATAGATGACACATGGCACATTTTTATTGATCCACATGGACCCTTGAAAAATGCCAAAAATGAGTGACATGTGGCAACCTCTCATGCTTCCATGTCATTTTGATGATGTAATCATGACATCATCTGTCATTTATATAGACATGACACATGTAATCACTGTGTTGACTTTTGACATGTTTGACCAAAACTTTGACCGTCCATAACTTCTTCATACAAACTTTGTTTGAGACAATGTTTGCACCATTGGAAAGCTATCGATGAGCTCTATGAAATGAAGTGATTTTGAAAATAATTTGAGAAAGTAAAATTTTGATCATTTCTGGGTCCTTCTAGTCGTCTGTGAGCATTTAATATCCTCTTGGATCTTTGTGAGTGTTCCTGGATCCTCTTGGATCACACCTCCCCACTGAAGAACTTTTGGGCCTCCAAAAGTATGGATTATTCAAAAACGAAGTGAGAATGCGTCTGCCTCACTTGTCTAGTATCATCTATCCTTCCTGCATGGATAACAAGCGCATGAATCACCATAATGATAACAAGTACTGAAACAACATTTCTGACCAAGTTAACCATCCCCTTAAACTCACAAACTCTTCCATTCGTTGTTGCAATAACCAACCATATTCCACTGATTAGTAATAAACTGAAAAAAAAAAATGAATATACATATGTGAAAGAGAATGAACCATCAACATATTTTCCCTTCTTAACTTGAATAACATCAACTAAAGGACCTGTTCTGCTTTCAACCGTAGGTTGTAAATATGGATCTTGGATAATAGCATTAACTAGCATGTGCCCTGTAGTGACAACTGTCAAATTAGTCTTCATGTGATGATCTCTCACAATGAACTCAATCCCATCTTTGAAAAGATGATACTTGTTCTGTTCCCTGCAGAAAATGGCCTTCCTGTCATACAAGTATGGACTTCCCAAAACCATCCCGTGAATGTCGAGTGCAACCACGTCTAACTCTACCTCATCAATGAAATTGGATGTGATCTCAAATTGTAACTTGCATTGCTTAGTTACCTGTACCTAATCATTATCACAAATCCAACCCAAAGGATATGGTCTCGGATGAGGCCTAGTTTCCAATCCCAAATTCTAAATAACTTGCTCTGAAATAAGATTTACTTGTGATCCACTATCAACATGTGTATCAATCTTGGTGTGATTTGAGATAAATCGTAATTGAAACATGTCTTTTCTTTGCCTTCCATCATGGATTACTTTAGACTTTTCAAAAGAAGTACACAAATTGAAACTTGCAACAAAATATTTACCTTTGATGCCCATAGCTATAACCTTAGTTTCATCCTCATAATCTGATCCAAGTGTTTGATAACACAAGTATTCCAACAAAGGAAGAACACCTCCAGTAACCACTCACATAACCAGATCAAAGATCAACACACTGATGTTTTCACGTGGTAAAATCCCTATGGGGAAACATCCACGACCCCAACCAAGGTGACCACTTGGAGCAGTTTATTTATGCAAAAGAAAAAGATTACATAAAGATTTTACAACGGAGTTTCTCACAATCGATCATCGACAAATGACCCTCCATGCTATTTAAATAGAGATCATGGACCAATCGGGTGCTAAGCCATAGATCAATGGTCGTTTAATATCGAGGATAATATGAACCGTTGGATCACTCTATGTCGGGAACATATCATGACCATTGAATTTCCTAACTACAAATGCATACTAAAGAAACACACTTTTACCTAACAACACATTATACCAAGTAGATCTTAACTAACTCCTAAGTGTCTAAATATCCTAACATCCCTCCTTAAGAACAACTTGGGATAGGATTGAAGGATTTACAATAGTGATACAATAGGATAAGGAAGGAGGTAGTAGAGCCTACCCCCCGTTAATGACAACTTCCTAAACTCCTAACATAGATCAAAGTTTGGAAAACTTTGCTTCTGTAAGAGACTTTTTGAAAATGTCTGCAACTTGATCTTCTGTAGGGAAAAAGAGCACTTCAATAACTTCATCATGAATGAGATTTCTGACGAAGTGCATCTGTATATCGATGTGCTTGATTCACTGATGTTTATCTGGGTCTTTGGCAAGATTGATGGCACTCTGATTGTCGCACCGAAGGCTGGTCGGATGTTGCTGCTGAAATCCAAACTCTGAAAGGATCTGTCGAAGCCACAAGGCTTCCTGACTTGCATTTATTGTTGCTCGGTACTCTACTTCTGCTGAAGAAAGTGCAATAGCCTATTGTTTCTTACAGTCCCAAGTGACAAGTCCTGAACCAAGGATGAAAACATAACCTGTACTAGACTTCCGATCATCAGGGTTGCCGACCCAATCTGAATCAGTGAAACCAACCAATAAAGGCCCCCCCCCTAAATTATAATGTATCCTAAAATGAACTGTACCACAGACATAGAGAAGTATCCTTTTAGCTGCTTTCCAATGGATTTCATGGGGTGTTTGCATATACTAGGAAACAAGGCCAACAACAAAGGAAAGATTAGGACATGTATGAGTCAAGTATAAGAGGCTACCAACTAACTGACGGTATAGGGTGGCATCAACTTCGGGATAAGTACAGGTGGCAATAATATTGAATCCATATTGGAAGGGATAAGGGACTAGTTTACAATCATCCATGTGAAAGCGACGAAGAAGGTCACAAGCATACTTAGACTAGGAAAGAAAAATTCCTTCATTGGTTTGAAAAACTTGGAGGCTAAGGAAATAGTGCAAAAACCCTAAGTCTGTCATTTCAAATTTCTTCTTAAGGATAGTTTTCACATGGTTTAAAAGTTTTGAGTCACTACCAGTAAGGATAAGGTCATCAACATAAAGGACAAGGATTATGAGATGGATTCCTACTTTCTTGGTATATACATTAGGATCAGAATGGAATCTAGAGAATCCAGTGTCAATAAGAAAGTTGTCCATTTTGGCATGCCAAGTTCGGTATTGGCCCTTGGTTATGGAAATAAGTGAAGAACAAGGAAGAAAAGGAAAAATGTGAACTTCGCGGAAGACATAGTGACTATTACTGGGTCGAAGTGAGAAAAGAGCAGAAAAGGTGGAGCGAAGTATGAGAAAGAAATCCATTGGACGAGGAGATCGAGGATGATAGATCAACAAGAAAGAAGGATCATGGAAAATTCAGTAAGAGGAAAAATCCACCATTAGATGCTTTGGAGAACCGCGTGAGAAGGCAGGAAAGCCAGGTTGGCGAAGCCTTGAAAATGTGGGTCAAGTTGACCTAGGGTTTTAGACACCTAGGGTTTTGGTATCTAGGGTTTTGATACCTAGGTTTTGGCCTAAGGATGTCAGTGAGTGATTGTAATGTATAAATAAGAACCTATATGAGGAAAGAGGGTTGGTTCGAGTTCGTTGGATCTAGTTGTATTGTTTTGACATGAGTGATTATTGTTGTGAGAGAGAGAAGAGATGAGTATGAGAGCCTTCTGGTATTGTAAGATCTTCAGTTGGGTACGAAGATCAACCCTACAGCTGGGTGCACAGGGAGGGGAGAGATAGAGAGAAGAAGAGAGAAGATCTGTTGACTAACAACACAGATCAGAACTGTATGCTTTCATCTTAACATATCATAAAGCACAGTTCTGTGGACGTAGCTCGAGAGAGAGGGTGAACCACATATATCTGTCTTGTGTGTGTGATTGATGATGTGTTATTTTTCCTTGATATACTGCTATTTCATTGTTGTGGTAGATCTGATAGATGTGTGGAATAAATCTAAGATGATAAGTGATATATGCATGTTGTATTATTCTAGTGTTGGATCCACTTGATAGTTCCCTTGGTTGTAGATATCTCTGTCCTACAACCCCCCCATAGCTACTTCGGGTGAGACTGCATCTGCTTCACAGGTGTAGTTGAAGGGGCGAGGGGTTAGGGATTTTTGGTGCGCTCTTGGAGATGAACCCTAGGTCTGCCCCTATGCCAACAAATGGTTCCATTGCTAGGACATGAATCTTCTTGAGGGAATGTTAAGGTGGGTTCCATCAAAGACAAAGATTCAGAAGTGGATAGAGGATCAAGAAAAGGACTTCGCTGAAGCCCAGAACAAGAACCCTAATCTTAGTATAGATGATTGGTTGGAAAGATATATCTTTACTGATATACACGATATTTTCTTTGGAGGAATCCATCAGGAGCTATATGAGTGGTTAGCTAGGTTAGGAGATACCCAGTTTGAGATCAGATCTAGACCTCTTGTAGTTTGGATGTCGACGTTGATCGAGAAGTTCAAGAGAGTTGATAACACCGTGTCATGAGCAATAGATCATTGGCTTGATAGAACCATTGGAGGGTACATCACCGGTTTTGTTTTTGACAGAGTAGAGTCATATAGCCAAGCCAAGAGATATTTCTTCAAGGGACCCAGAGGAAAATTTTTACATTTTCTGAAGTTGAGAATCAAGATGCTATTGCATGAGAATAACATCTTGAAGATACAACAAATTGGTCGGATTTGAAAAAGCTAATGTTCAAGACTTCAGACAGCGAAAATGATACAGAGGCTGGACATATGCGCAATGGAAGAGCATTCAAAGAAGTTCATATTGTGAACTTATTCAAGCAGAACTACGGGGATGAGGGATTCTATAGTGGAGAAGAGGCAGACCTGATGGATGAAGAGCATTTAGAACCTGCTAGGGCAGAGGAAGAGAAAGATGAAGAACCTCGCTAGGATGAGCCAGAAACTTCAGGAACTGCACAAACTTCTAAAGTAAGCACTATTATCTCTCCTGTTGTATCAACAACAGTAAGCAATCAAAATAGTCAGAGTCACCAGAGTCCTTAGAGTACTATTACTAGCAGTTCAACATATACTCAGACATAAAACCTAGGAAACATAGGAAGACCTATGGAAGATGAGATGAGACTCCCTATCTTTAGGGGAGATGGGTCTGAAGACCTTGATCAACACTGGTTCCTATGTGAAGCCATATGGAATATTAAGAATGTCACCGATGAGGCTATTAAAAGAACCCAATTTAGTACTACCCTAAGAGACCGTGCACTGAGCTGGTACATGAAGCTTTTACAAGGACTTGCACAGCCTAAGTTGTTGAATGAGATCAATAATGCATTTATTGTAGAGTTCAAGAAACCCAAGTCAGAGTCACAATGTATTACAGAGCTGAAAGAGATCAAGCAAAAGGTAGCCAAACCTGTTTGGGAATTCGATCAAAGATTCAAGACCTTAACAGGCCTACTAACTTTTCAGATCCCAGATGAGTAGAACAAAGAGTGGTTCATTGCTGCCCTCTTACCACACATAAAAGTTCCTATGATGCAATAGAATATTGCTTCATAGGCTGAGGTTATGGAGATCACCATGAAGCTAGAATCAACCCCTATGGGAGAATCCATCTGAGGTATGAGTCACATCTTGAGTCAACTAACTAGTTTGTCTCTGTAGGTTGAAGATATGAAGAAAGACAAAGGAAAAGATAAAAGAGAAGACATATGGTGTGTCATATGCAGATCAAAAGGCCATGACAAGGAGCATTGCCCCCTATTCCATGAATACTTGGCCTCTAGAGCTCGAAGCCCTTTGAAGCAAGTCACCTTACCTTGGTGCGAGGTATGCCGAAATAGACATCACCTTGGTGAGTGCTATTACATGAAAACATATTTTTAGACACCCACAAATTTGTATTTCACATTCTGTAAGTCTATGGTACATGATGATAGGGATTGTAGGACTTATGATCTCATACATGAAAGATCAAAGAGAGATAAAAAATTCAAGGCAATGCATATCAAGAAGGAAACACTACATAATATAACTCCCCTGGGAGAGGAAACTTCAATCCTCGTGGTGGATTCAGAGGAGGAGGTATGGGTCGAGGCTGAGGACAGATCATCTGTTATAATTGCGCACAACCAGGACACCTTGCAAGGGACTGTTAGAACCCTTGCACTACTTGCAGCTACTACAACTCCTTCGAGCATGTTATTGAGGAATTTCCATCATTGCTAGCTAAGATTCAGGAGAGAAGAGGACCTCAACAAAACCCGCAAGTACAACTGATATATGCTAAACCTTGCGGAGAAGACCCTAGATTTGATGTTATTACTAGATGAGGTGTTGTTACAGGAAAAGACAAATTGATCCAAGGAAAGACTACAAAAGACTCAGGAATCAGGAAAGTTGCGGAGAAGACCCAAACCTTTGATGAAAAGAAAGAAAGAAAAATATTTGAGGAGGAAAGAAAAGAGTTCAAAGGAGACCAAGGCTCTTCATCAAAGACACGGCCAGAAGTAAGGGAATATGGAATGCCTCAGATATTTGATCAGTCTGCTTCACCAAGAGAAGGAAAAGAGGTAAGCAAGCTCATGGAATTTCTATATACTTGTATTAAGTTGATTCGGGATGAGAGCGCTGTACAAGAACTACAAAATTTAATCAGACAATATGAGCCAGGAAAGATAGACCCCTTACTGAATAGGGTAGTACACCAAATCTCTAAGAAGAGAAGGAAAAATAAGGAATTACACTTGAATGCTCAAATAGGTGAATATGATATAGACTATGTGGTCCTTGACTTAGGGTCAGAGGTCAATGTCATGACAAAGAAAACTTGGGCACTGATGGGAAAACCGAAGTTGATCTATTCCCCTATCAGGCTCAGGATGGCTAATCAACAAGCTGTCAGCCCCTTTGGACGATTGGAACATGTCCCTATGGACATCAATGGAGTAAGAACATTTGTAGATTTTGAGGTAATTGAGATAGTTGATGATAGATGTCCTTACCCTGCGTTGTTAGGAATTGATTGGGATTTCAATAATTCCATTTTGGTTGATTTAAAGAAAATACATATGACTTTTTGAAATATATGGCCTTAAGGTCATTGCCCCTTTAGATCCAGATGAAGGTCAATGATACATAGATCCCATCAGAGAAGAAGACCACACATATGAACTGGAAAACATATACAAATAAACAACCAGACAAAAATATTACATTAATCCTACGACCGATGGAAACCTAAGCTGGCGAAGTGACAACACATGTTCATCAGACTCAGAAGAAGCACTGGAAAACTGACAAAATAAAATGTATAAAGTATCTACAAGAAGATGTGCTAGATTAACTAGATAAGTTCGCTGGATCGACACAATAGTAAGTAACTTACCCACCTTTGATGGTCTAAATCCTTTAGAAACCTTCTTGTCGGACTTTGAAGAAAGTGTACCAATGCAACAAAGATTGCTGGAGATGGATGAGGCCCTAAAATAAACCCCAGCAAGATGGTTGGGGACACACAAAAACAACATTACATAATGGGTACAATGTCATACCTTGATGACAACATGGTTCTCAGCACAAGTAGAAGGCTGCAAAGTTTGGTACATAGGTCGAAGTTTCCCAAAGGACCATGTGGGAAGTTGCGAAGAAGCCTGGAGCAACATTCCTTAAGAGCAGTGGGTGCACAAATTCATTAACACGTTGGACATGACACCTATCAACTAATACCTTCAAGTAGAGATGCGCCTCATCACTACAGATTAGGAAGGTATGACTCAGAATTTTGTAACCACCTTCTTATTTGAAAGTCAATATACTTCATTAGATCAAGCATTTCATATTTTAAGACAAAAAGTATTCGAGGAGGCATATAACCTCCCTTTGGAGAAAGAAGAGGACGAATGGACTACGCCTCTCCAGAAACTACAAGGTTGTTACAACATTAATGTTGATGAAGACGATGATCCAAGAAAGGTGAACATCACCTAAAAATAAGGACAAAGAGATGTGGAAGGCCCATGAGTTGAGTTACCATTCATTGGAAAACCAATCAATATTAAGAAGGTCAATATTGGAACAGAACAGACACTGAAGCTTGCAAATGTTAGAGATTATTGGGATGTTTCCACCATTGACAAGATTACATAATTACTGCATGAATACCAGGACTTGTTTCCAACCAAGTTCACTGATATGAAGGGAATTAAAGGGCCTATGGGAGAGATGAGGATCCCTTTGAAACTAGATGAAAGACTAGTCAAACAGAGACCCTACAGATTGAACCCTAAATATAAGGAGAAAGTAAAGATTGAGCTTGACAGAATGCTGGAAGCTGGGATTATAGAACTTGTGGAAGAGTTAGAGTGGATTAGCCCTATGGTGGTGCAAGATAAGAAGACATGAGAGATTAGGATCTATGTAGATCTCAGAAAGTTGAACGATGCCTATTTTCATGGCCCCTTCCCTACGCCATTCATTGACGAAGTGTTAGATAATGTGGGAGGCCAGGAAGTATATTCTTTTACAGATGGATTTTCAGGATATCATCAGATTCAGATTGCCAAGTAAGATCGCGATAAGACCAATTTTGCAACAGAATGGGAGTCCTATCAGTATACAGTGATTCCATTTAGATTGAAGAATGCCCCATCCATCTTTTCCAGGGTGGTGGTCGAAGCATTCAAGGAGTTTTTGCATAAATTTCTAGAAGCATACTTTGATGATTGGACTGTTTTTAGTTTATTGAAAAATCATATTGAATGTATAAGGCTAATGTTGGATAAATGCAGGCAGTGTCAAATTGCCTTGAATCTGAAGAAATGCATATTCTTCTCACTATTTGGAGTGCTGTTAGGTCATATTGTATGCAAGCAGGGATTGTTGGTCGACCCATCTAAAATTGCCATTATAGTTGACCTACCCCGTCCTACTTCAGTCAAATAGATGCGCACTATGCTGGGACACACAGGATATTACAGGAAGTTCATTTAAGGATATGCCCAGATTACAACACCCATGGAGAAGCTTTTGAATAAAGGTTGTCAGTTTAGTTGGACAGAAGAGTTCCAACAGAGCTTCGACACACTAAAACAGAAAATGGTTACTTTGCCTATTCTAGTTTTTCCAGATTGGAGCAAGGAGTTTCATGTGCATGTCGATGCGTCTTCTATTTCCTTAGGAGAAATGTTAGCACAACCCTGGGAAGGATATATTGACCATCCGTTATCCTTTGACAACAAGAAGCTATCAACTGCTAAGATCAATTACATCACTACTGAGCGAGAGGAGTTAGCCATGGTGTATGCGCTACAAAAAATTTTCCACTACTTGTTGGGAGGACACTTTAAATTTTTTACTAATCAATCCACACTAAAATACCTAGTCAACAAGCCAGTGTTGGGGGGGAGAATATGTAGATGGCTTCTACTATTTCAAGAATATGACTTTGAGATCATAGTAAAATCAGACAGAATGAACAAAGGTACTGACCACTTGTCGAGGTTGGAACATGGAGAAGAGCCCACTAGTTTGGAGGATACACTGCCAGATGCATAGTTGTTGGCCATTAGAAAAATTGATGACCACTTTGCATAAATAATCTAGTTCCTTTCAATAAGAATTCCCCCTAGTTAGTATACAATTCCTCATAAGAAACAACTAGTAGTGCGCGCTGCAGAATTTTCACTTATAGCTGGACAACTCTATAAGATGGGACCTGATGAGATATTGAGAAGATGTGTTATGGAGGAATACCGACTGATGATCCTCACGGAAGCTCATGGAGGCATCCCAGGAGGACACTACCCAAGGAAAGCAACCACACAGAAGGGGATTAGAGATGGCCTTTGGTGGCCTACCTTATACAGAGATGCTAAAGACTATCACAGAGCCTGCGATGTATGCCAGAGAGTTGGGAAACCATCCAGAAGAGATGAAATGTCACTAGCACCACAAATGACCCTACAAGCATTTGAGAAATGGGCCATTGACTTCATGGGACCTATAAACCCAGCAGGAAAGCGCACAAGAGAAAGATACATAATTAAAACAACAAAGTACTTGACCAGATGGGCCGAAGCAATAGCATTTAAGGACTGTAGTGTAGCTATAGCTGCGCGCTTCATATTTGATAACATCATAACTAGGTTTGGATGCCCAAATATCCTTATGAGTGATCAAGGCACGCATTTCATAAATAAAACAATTGAATCCATGACTGAGGAATTTGCAGTTCGCCATCAGAAGAACACGCCTTACCATCCACAAGAAAATGGGATAGTGGAAGCATTTAATAAGATCTTGGAGAAAACACTGATGAATATTTGTAGTGTGAATAGGGATGACTGGGATTTAAGAGTACCAGTAGTACTATGGGCCTATAGAAACACTTGCAAAAAATTAACAATGCAGACCCCTTTTAAGTTGGTATATGGTCTCAAAGACATTGTCCCAATGGAATACATGGTACCAAGATTAATAATTGCTACCTTTATAGATATGGATGACACTGGCACTGTTCAAGAGAGGCTTGCACATTTGATCGAATTGGAGGAAGATAGATTTGTTGCAGGATTCCATCAACATGTGCAAAAGGAAAGAGAAAAGGCCTATCATGATAGGCACATCAAGAAGAAGGCATTCAAGCAAGGTGATCTAGTACTGATATATGACAGTAAGTTCATAAAGCATCCTGGGAAGTTCCAAACACATTGGATCGAGACATATGAGATATCCTGTGTTACAGAAGGAAGAGTTGCACAGTTGAAGACTTTGAAGGGAGAATGGAAGGATTAGTGAATGGGAGCTGGTTGAAATTGTACTATGACAACCAGTTGCCTCGCAAATCTAAGTAAAAGCATAAGGAAAAGGGTCTAGGTACCCGGTGCAGTTGAAACTGGGTACCAAACAAAGAAAAGACAGTTTGCACAAGGAAGGAGATGAGACATAGAGTAGAAACAAGAGGCTGCACTGCGTAGTCTGAAGTCGAAGTAAAACAAAAGAGTCAAATCTGAAGTGCCTCGGGACGAGTCACAGGTGAGTGTTGGGGGCTTGTTGGCCCTTGGTTATGGAAATAAGTGCAGAACAAGGAAGAAAAGGCAAAATGAAAACTTCACGGAAGACATAGTGACTATTATTGGGTCAAAGTGAGAAAATAGTAGAAAAGGCGGAGCAAAGTCCAAGAAAAAAATCCATTGGACGAGGAGATCGAGCATTACGAATCAACAAGAAAGAAGGATTGTGGAAAATTCAGCAAGAGGAAAAATACACCATTATATGCTTTGGAGCACCGCACGAGAAGGAAGGAAAGCCAGACCAATGAAGCCCTGAAAATGTGGGTCAAGTTGACCTAGGGTTTTAGACACCTAGAGTTTTGGTATCTAGGGATTTGAAACCTAGGTTTCGGCCTAAGGATGTTGGTGAGTGATTGTAATGTATAAATAAGAACCTATATGAGGGAAGAGGGTTGGTTTGAGTTCATTCGATTTAGTTGTATTTTTTTGACATGAGTGATTATTGTTGTGAGAGAGAGAAGAGCTGAGTACGAGAGCCTTCTGGTATTGTAAGATCTTCAGATGGGTGCGAAGATCAAAACTGCAACTGGGTGCATAGGGAGGGGAGAGATAGAGAGAAGAAGAGAGAATATCTACTAGCTAAGAGCACAGATCAAAATTGTATGCTTTCATCTTAATATATCATAAATCACAATTCTGTGGATGTAGCCCGAGAGAGAGGGTGAACCACGTATATTTGTCTTGTGTGCGTGATTGATGCTGTGTTATTTTGCCTTGATATAATGTTATTGCATTGTTGTGGTAGATCTGATAGATGTGTGAAATAGATCTAAGATGATAAGTGATATATGCATGCTGTATTGTCCTAGTGTTGGATCCACTTGATAGTTCCCTTGGTTGTAGACATCTCTTTCTTGCAACCCCCCCATAGCTTCTTCGGGTGAGACTGCATCTGCTTCACAGGTGTAGCCGAAAGGGCCAGTAGTTAGGGCTTGTTGGTGCACTCTTGGAGCTGAACCTTGGGTCTTCCCATGTGCCAACACTCGGGGAGATTTCTTAATACCATAAAGAGATTTCTTAAGGAGACATTGTTGTTGGGAAATAATACCCTACGGACTAACAAGCTAGGGATAAACTTGCATGCAGATCATGACCCTAAAGAAATCACTTTTAACCTATCACCCCAAAAATCAAACTCATTTTTCACACACAAGCATGGAAAAGACCTACTAACCTTTTTACTGATGTTTGGTGTAGATCCTCCGTTGCGCTTTGTCTGCTTGCTTACGCTGCTCCTTCTAAAGACAATCCTGCAACCAAGACAAAACACTATGCATGCATGCTATTTTTCTACTTGAGGGTTAGAGATTAAGCATAAATCAAATAAAACATATATAACTCGTGCATTTGGGACGGGAAAAGTATTCTTTATTAATCTCAAGATGAATCAACTTACAATAATGATAGAGACCGACCACCGTTCCTCGATCCTGATCTTGGGCTCCTCCTTTTCTTTGTCCTCCAACTGCTTTGCTTGAATTCTCCTTAGGCTTGAGGAAAGGCTAAAGGGTTGGGACAAACAGATTCGGCAATTGGGCAGAGTTTCTTTGCTATAATTTTCCTCTTCCAAATAGTACCTCTACCCCTTATTTTATAAGCTAGAAGGAGCTAGGGTTTTGGATGAACTCTCGGCCATGCATGGACGGGAGTTTCAGTTAACTGACCCATAGCTTTTTGTCCCATCGGCAAATTTCCTGTT
>SNQJ01S0172414.1:20446-35482 GCA_010110895.2 Picea sitchensis
TTTGATCCCCATATTGTTGCTTCATTTTTTAACGAGCTTTCTACAGAGAAGAAAACTATGCTCAAAGCCTCTGTTTCATTTTTTAACGAGCTTGCCACAGAGAAAATAAACTATGCTCGTGACATGCCCCCAGCATGAAAGCTAGTGGCCTCTGTTTCATTTTTTTAACGAGCTTGCCACAGAGAAGAGAAACTATCCTCGTAGTTGCTTCTTGATCATGGCTTCCAAGAGGATAATTCTCTGGAAGGGTACCATGTCAAGGGACAAAACTCGGTCATGGCTTCCAATAGATCTTCATTAGATGGAAGAGAATTACTCTGGAAGGAGCACATGTCGAGGGTCGTGACAGGGGCAAGGAGATCGAGCTCCAATAACCCTACCGAAGAGATCACCATGTCAACTACTGGATCCAAATCGTCGGAAGTTGAGGTCATGGGAGACAAAGCCACATAATTGACATGCGACGGTGGTGATACTGTCTGCATATAAGAACCACTTAGGGAGGTAACCCAGTCGGGGCCGACGAATGAAAGTTGATCAATAGTCACAATTCTTCCATCGTGAGGGAAAGATATCACATGGAAAAGAGTGGATACAATATCTTTCATAGCATAGACATAATCCCGCCCAAGGAGTAAAGCGAAATCCAAGGGGTATCGAACTACCATGACATCGATAAAGACAGTTTTCCCTCCCAAAGTTACATGAAACTGAGGAAGGATCCCTAAAAGTTGACTAGTTCTTCTGTTAAAAGCTAACAGATTCTGTGTAACCGGTGCAAGCTGCGGAAAGCCCAAAGCATACCAAGCAACATAAGATAAAATACTAATGGATGCACCTTCATCTATCAACATTTGAGGAATGTCCCGACCACGAACCTGTACTGTAATCTGGAAAGGAATGTGGGAGGGAAGACGAGGTCCAGTTAGCGCACCCCAATCAAAAAGGATGACCTCATTACTTGGAGGGGGTTCCACAGGAGGAGGAGGAATGCCCCAAGGCATGGTAGAATCTGTATTAATGAGAAAAACATGGGCATTATCAGGTTTATTCTCTAGAGGGAGAGTAGGATCGACCGATGATTGGATCAGATCAACCAATGGTGGACTTGGATGGACCACTTTGGCACTCTTCAGAGGAAGAGTGGGACTGACCGAGGAAGGAACTGGATCAGTCAATTTGACATTCCTCAATGGAGGAGTGGGATCGACCGATGGTGAGACTGGATCAGCCACTTTGGCACTCATCATATGAAGGGTGGGAAGAAGAAAGAGAAGAAGAAGAAGAGCCCGAAAAGGACCAAGACCCCAACAACATCAGATGTTGGCTCTAAGAAACCAATTACTGTTAATAGTACTGGGAGTGTTGATGAGGTCAACAAGATTAAATGGAAGAATCCAAAACCCAAATTCCCTTGTAGCCTTTGTAAGGGTGACCACTTTCTGAGGGATTGTCCCGGTCTTACCCAGGTCTTAGAAATGTGGTCCTCCACGTCGCCAGCCCTCTTTGTCTCAAAAAACCTTCCAGAATTGCATTGTTTTTGGATTTTTCCTCTGTGTCTCTTCTGCTGAGCAACCCAGTGGAGTCGCCAGTTTCTGTTGTAGGAAAATCTCCCTGCGGACATGTAGATCGCCTCTAAGAGATTGACCTTAACCCTAGATATAAAAATGCTTATCGTGGACACTGACTTCCTTTCAAATCTATCTAAACTAATACATGAGAAGGAAGGATAACATAAGTACCTCTTTATCGATGTTTGTCCCTGCATGCTTTGAGTTGTGCTCCAATCCTTTGCTCCTTGCAGAGTTCTACAGACAAACAAGATACGACTACTTCCTACTCTATTGATATTAGCTTGAAAATAGATCTATCAGTTAATGATAAGTTGATGTAACATCAGACACAAACTAGAAAGAAACAGGCCAAGCGTGTCATATTAATGAGAATAACGACAACAGTACTTACAATCGTAGATGCAAATGTGACAGCTTCTTCAAGTCCTCTTTGTCTAACCCTTGCTCGAAAGATCCACAACCTGGATGACAACAGCTTCACTGATCACTTCTCCTTTGGCTGACTGTGTGTTTCCTATGAGATCATAGGTTTCATGCTAGCAATTCTTCCCCCATCAGCTCCACTTATGAGATCATAAGTTTGGTGTAATTCTCCATTTTCCATCCCCCTTTCACCATTAGAAAGCTTGTTTATATAGCCTTGGAGAGGCTTTAACCACTTGAGATATCCTTGGGGAAGTTGAGTATTTTCCTCCTTCAGTTGAGGATCTTCCCTAGGATCATGGCTGGACTAAGGATTCGAGCTCAACTGCTTTCCAAGAATGAAATGATGCTTCCCCCATTCATCTCAACAACTTAACAACTTCCCAGAATAGGTAGCGCTCCCTCAAAAGGGCCATCATAGCACTGTAGCGCTCCCTAGTAGGCTTTAGGGGGGCGCCAACGCTCTCAAAATCTATAACGCTCCCTCAAAATGGCCAGGGGAGAATTATAACGCTCCCTGACAGTGTAAGGGGGAGCGCCGACGCTCTGAGATAGTGTAAGGGGGAGTGCTCCCCTCCAAAAACTCAGTTTTTGAGGTGCTTTCAGATGGCAAAAGGTTTATGAGCCTGCTGACGCATTTATCCTCTTCCAAATCAAATGTTTGAGGTGTTTCAAGTGTCTTTCTCATGTCGTTATAGGTACGACATCAACATCATGGCAGTATGCTTCCCTGACACCTATGGTACTTGTGAGCAACATGTGACACTTGTGGCCTTGTGAGCAAAATGTGACACTTGCGACCTTTGTAATGAAGACACTTGTGACACTATCAAAGTGAGTAATTTTGACATGTAACATAAGCAACAATCATACATTGCACATAACAAAACAATGCACTTTAAACTTTGCAATTTCATCGATGTTTGTGGATGAGGTAACGTGTGATGTGGTGCCACTCAATGAATGTGGAATGGTCTTAGGAAGCCCTTATTTGTATGATCACAAAGAAATATTCTACAGTGAAAATAATCAATATCACCTAACTAAAGAAGGCAATGAATATGTTGTACATGCTCATCACATAAAATCAAACCAATCTCTTCAAACAATGGAAAAATTAAGGAAGGAAACTTATGCAAGAAACACACCTATAATTGTGACAAGTAAAGCAATTGATCTTAAGCATGAACATGAGATGATTGTAGAATGGAATTTCAATCATACTTTTCTTCAAGATAAGCTAATGTTGTGCAAGAACATTAAACATATTATCTCATTTGTAGTCATATTTCTGATGTTATTGCTGCTAATGTTTTCAACATGGATGGTAGTTGCTTTAGTAAGATGTGAAAGAGTACAAGTGGCTAAAAATATGTTGTCAGTTGTCATGGCTGTTTTGCAATTGATTATGATGAGACATGTGCAAATGAAAGATTTTAAAGACAAGGGACAAGTGGGGTGGCCTATCCCGCACTTGATGACTGGTTAATACCCTTTTGGAGGACTAAAAGGTCTTAGTGGGGAGGTATGATCCAAAATGGATCTAGGAAGGCCTAAAAATCAAATTTCTTGGAATCAGATGAAACCAATGCCATTTCTTTCAGATTATCGCACTGATTCTGTCCATATAATTTTTTTCGCAAATGGACACCATATGCAAAAGTTATTGCGTTCTGATCGATTTCACAAACAAGAAAAAAATCAAATTGGTCAAAGTCAACATGCCATACTACTGACGTCAGTAGTATGATAAGTGACATCAGCATGATGACATCAGTAGGACACGTGGAAACATGAGGAGGTGACATGTGTTACTCAGTTTTGGTGTTTTTTGGGCTGAGTTGGACCAGTACGGAATTGACACGTGACCATGTATGAACGTGGCACATGGAAGTCTATACTTGAGGTGGCCTAATGACATGCTGACACATGGTAATATGAATGACATGTGGCTATACGAATGCTGATGTGGTAGGGTGATTGGGTAGTACGGATGCTGACATGGAAGTTGACTGGTCAAGTGACTTGGCAGTATGGATGCTGATGTGTCACGACATGTGGTTGTACGTTAGTGACATGGAAGTTGACCGTGCATGCTGACTGGGTGCTGATTGTACCTTACGGGCCAATCACAAGGTGACACATGGATGAATCATAGGGAGCCATGTGGCACCCCAGATTTTTCAAATGTTGGCTAGGAAAAAAAAATGTTATGCTCCGCAGGAATCAAACACCTGACCTCCACCTGCACAAAGTCTTCACAACCATTGACGAACTCTCTAGGCTGCATGTTGGGTCTTAACCCATATGTGGCACAACTGTGTTTTATTTTTATATGTCTAGAGGTTTAGGGTTAGCCTCGGTTAGAGGGGGGCTAGCGCATAACACATGGCACCCAACCCATGACCAGAGAACATAACTAGAAGCTAAGCGCAAGAGGTAGGGGTGCGTGGAGTGTTAGGACCTGGCCACATGGCCATACCCACATGACTAGGACCAGAGGAAAAGGGGCCAATGCACCAGCTTCAACCCAAGGAGATATGGTGCTTCCTATATGGACAAGAGCTTGGGTAAAGGGGGCCACGCCTAACATATTTCCCAATTTTGTGTTTTTAAACTATATGATATTATTTTTAATGATTTTTCAGCCTGATTTTGGAGGATTATGTCCATTTTTGGGGGATCTAGAGCCCGATTTGAGGCCAGATATTGGGAGGAAGTCGAGAGGAGGATACCAACTCAATATATATATAAATAAGAGGTTTTTGAGAGACTAGGAGGTTCATATTGACAGAATGATGATGAGTTTGTGAAGCTTGAAGCCATTTTTATGCAGGGAAGCCATTGAGGAAGCAAACTTTGAAAGCCAATTATAGGAGATACGCTCAACCTTTTTCAGTGTCGTTAGTTGTGTTGGATTATTGAGGTCAAGAAGAAAAACTCCAGACCAGTTTGCAATACTTTTGACACTTTTATGATGTACTTTTGAAGCATTGAAGAGAAATAATAAATCCTCACCCACTGAGACAAATGCCCAGAGACATAGGAAATCTTGTCGAACTCCGTTAACAACCATGCTGTTATTGTTTGTTTCTCTTTGTGCTTATATTCCGATATGCATTTGTTTATGATGGCTTCCATAATTTCTCATTAAGTTCTTCTTCTTTCCTTAATTCCTAATTGGTAATTGAACACATGGTTAAAACTTAACCAAGTCTTTAAAGATCATTTTCGGATATGGACTTCCAATTTATATCCACTAAAAATTATAGATATTGAGTTATTTTGGCCAAAATTGTTTTAAGGTGTTTCATCCATAAAATTGACACTTACTTTTGTTGATGTCTCTTTTCTTGTCCACTAGATATTTGGATAGAATTTCTTTAACTCGTTTAGCGATAATTATGGAGGCACCTCTTATGGATGGTGTCTTCTTAAATTGAGCATGATTAATGTGCATATGTTCTATTGAATACGTTCTTCTGATACTATTTTTATCACATGAATAAGTTCTATTGAGTCTATCTCTTTCTAATTGTCTCCCTAGGGATTCAACCATTATTATGTTGAGAGCTTAAAATGAATACAATTTCATTCAATAAGTAATATCCAACATAAGAAGGAGTGGGTTGAAATCCATATAGGATCAATAATACATATTTAATAATGTATAAGATAGACGATAAAATATTACAATGTCATGTGACGATACACTTATACACATCAACTAGTCATCATGATTGAACGATGGTGTCCCTTGGCCAAGACATGACATTTCTATTATTATTATTATTATTGATGTATATTTATGTTCATTCCATTGTCTATCCCTTCAAAATGATTTTTCCTCCAAGCATAAAAAAGTTATACCTTTGTTCTCGCTTGTAATCCCTTCTCCCGATTCTTTATTCTTGAGTTGGTAATGGTTGAGGACATGAGACGATATGATCTGGTAAGATTTGATCATACTTGTAAAATTATGAAAGGGTCATACTATTCTAATTCGATCCTTTGTGGAATTGTGTGTTTATAGGGTTTCCAAGATGAACTTTTTGTATTGTGATTCCAAAATGAATTGAAATTAATAGTATTTGATATATAGGTTGTTGTTTCTTTTTTTTTGAGAGATGATGATATTTTGACTGGTTACAATTTTGTCTCTTGTGATTAGGATATTGATCTGGTGTCCTTGTAACATCATCCTTTTTTATCATACTTGTAGTGTTTTCTTGTTTCACTTTTGGTAGCATGTCTTCTTTGCACACTTGTGTTGCTTTGTTGATCATTAAATGTTTATTGGTAAAGATAGTTGGATTTTCCATCATTTTTACTTTGATGTATGAAGATATCCCTACTTTAATTGGGTTTGAATATTTATGGTTTTTGATGTTGATTGGATATGTATTAGTTCCTTTTTCCAAGGTTTGAGTTTTTAAATCCAACGATTCTTCTTGGTTTGTAAACTGTCGTGGATATCTCGTTGGAACTGTTCATCACAATATATATTGCAATATTATGGAATCTTTTGTTATGTAGTTTATTACCTTAGATATCAAATTTATTATTACTAGCTTGATGCTCATATTTGTGGAAATAATTGAAACCAAAATAAAAGAACAAGAAAATGAACACACCAATCACATAGATGAACATAAGATGTGACCTGTGAAACATGATATGGGAGAAAACCAAATGAGAAAGTGAGGTCTATGCTCTACTCTCTTTTCTTCAGTTATGAAATTCAGATACAAATAAAGGGGTACTCACTATGGAGTTGCTTGACATTGTGGATTGACTTTCTACTAAAATCTTCTACATTTTATGTTATTCTCTCAAATCCCACTCTTAGATGATCTGCTAAACTATGGAACAATTACAATGCTAAAATAATGGAATCCTCTCTCTTACTAGTGACCCAATATTTAATATAGCATGATAGTTGTTCAACAAAACACAGTATTCCCACACAGGAAAAACACCTTCAATAAGAACTTACACAACTAGATCAAATATCAACATATCGATTCTTTTACACGGTTAAAACCATCGAAGAGGGAAACACTCCACTACCCAAGCCAAAGTGGCCACTTGAGACAACATATTAATGCAAAATAAAAACATTTTACAAGATAGTTTGTCACAATCGATCATTGGAAAATGACCCTCTATGCTCTTTAAATGGAAATCATGGACCAATTGGGTTTTAATCCACACATCAATGTAGCCATTATGATCAATCAGAATACGATTCGTTAGATAACTCTATGTCTATAATATATTGTGACTGTTGGATTACATAACTACAAATGCATACTAAAGAAACACACTTTTATCTAAAGACACATTAAACCATTAAACCAAGTTCATCCTAATTAACTCCTAAGAGTCTAAATATATTAACATCCCCCCTTAAGAACAACTTGGGATAGGATTGAAGGATTTACAATGGTGACACAATAGGAGAAGGAAGTAGGCATTAAATCATATCCCTCCTTAATGAAAACCTCCTGAAATCCCAACATAGATCGAAGTTTGGAAAACTTCATTTCTCTAAGATACTTTGTGAAAATGTCTGCAACTTAATCTTCTGTAGGGAAAAAAATCACTTCAATAACTCAATCACATGTAGCTAGATGTGTTTGTTGTGCTAATGTTGAACTAAATCTTAGGCAATATTGATGGGACTCTGATTGTTGCACTAGAGGGTGGTTGGATGATGATAATAGAATCCAAACTTTGAAAGGATTTTTTGAAGCTACAAGGATTCTTGACTTGCATTAACCACTGCTCGATACTCTACTTTTGTGGAAGAAGGAGTAAGATCTTGTTGTTTCTTACAAGCCCAAGTGATAGGTCCAAAACCAAGGCTGAAAACATAACATGCATTATACTTTCGATCATCAGGGTCATCGGTTCAATCCAAATCAGTGAAACCAAGCAAAAAAGGAGTCCCCTTGAACTATAATGTATCCTAAACTGAACTGTACCTCATGCATATCGAAGTATCCTTTTAGCTGTTTTCTAATGGATTTCATGGGGTGTTTTCATATACCATGCTACAAGACCAAAAAAAAAGAAAACACTAGGACATACATGATTCAAATATAAGAGGCTACCAAATAACTGATGCTACAAATTGACATCAACTTCGAGAGTAGTATGGGTGGCAACAAGTTTGAATCCAGATTGGAAGGGAGAGGGGGATGGTTTAGAATCTTCCATGTGAAAGTGATGAAGAAGGTCACAAGCATACTTAGACTAGGAAACAAAAATACCGTTCTTAGTTTGTAAAACTTGGAGGCCAAGGAAATAATGCAAATAGCCTAAGTCTGTCATTTCAAATTTCCTTTTAAGGCTAGATTTCACATGGGTTAAAAGTTTAGGGTCACTACCATTGAGGATAAGGTAATCAACATAAAGAAAAAGTATTATGAGATGAATTCATACTTTCTTGGTATAAACATTAGGGTAAGAATGACATCTAGAAATCTAGTGTCAAGAAGAAAGCTCGCCATTTTGGCATACCAAACTCAAGGATCTTGCTTAAGATCATAAATATATTTCTTAATGTGACAAACAAGATTGGACTCATTATGGACATAGCCATGAGGTTGTTCCATGCAAATTTATTCATGAAAATCCCCATGTAATAAGAGGGATTTAACATCCATCTGATGGAACTCCCATTTATGTGAGGAGAAGAGGGATAGAATGAGGTGGATGGAATTCATGTTGGCTGCGGGGGAAAATTTTTCATTGTAGTCGATACCTTAAACTTGAGATAATTATTTGGAAACTAACCAGGCCTTGCATCTTTCAACACTTCCATTTGATGCATACTTAGTTCTATACAACCATTTACATTTGAAAAGTTTTCTTCCTTTTAAAAGAGGGACAAGATCGCAAGTATAATTCACCATTAAGGAATTATATTCTTCATTCATTGTCGTGTCCCAATATGGATGGAAAAAATACTTTGCAAATGTGTCTGGATCACGAGTCTCTAAAACTTGAGACAAAAGAGAGGAGGCTTGCTGGAACTATTAACGTGTCTGGCGTTGATATCTAGGATCATCGGCAATATCACTAGTTGCTTCTTGTGTTAAATGGACCCATCTGGGAAGCAATGGTGCTAGTGCAGGTTCATGTTCAATAAACTCATATGGAGAAAGTTGAGATAGTAGAGGTTTATTTTAATCCTCACTGTCATCATATGAAGAAGAAACCATAATAGGAACAAAGGATGGCACAAATGACGAAGATGGATCACAGGTCAGAGATGACACAAGTGTTGAATTAGGCTTGCATGCCAAGATATTTTCATCAAATTTAACATCCCTTCTGTTAATTATTTCATTGGAATGAGGTTGAAGAAGTTTGTAACCTTTTGACATCTTTAGAATATTCAATAAAAACACACTTCTCACTTTTGGACTGCAATGCTTTTCTTTTATCATCAGGAATGTGAGACCATGCTACACTACCAAATACACATAAGTAGCTTACATCAAGCTTAATTTTAGTCCATGCTTCTTCTAGTTTTATATTTTTAAAATCCTTTGTGGGAGTGTTATTTACTATGTAATTTGCACATTTGATGGCTTCCACCCAATAATGAAGACTTAATCCCTTAGATTAGATCATATAATTAGCCATTTCTTTTAATGTGCAATTCTTTCTCTCAACAACACCATTTTTCTGTGGTGTATATGGAACAATATGTTTCATTTGAATGCCCCATGCAATGTAGTAACTTGCAAATTTGTTGTTCACATATTCACCTCCATCATATGTTCTTAACCTTTGAAGTTGATGTCCAAATTGTTTTTATACAAGGGCCTTATAGGCCAAAAACATGTCAAAAAATCCACTCTTAAGTTTCAAGAAGTAAAACCAAGTGCATATGGAGAAATCATCCATGAAATTTAAGAAGTACTTGCACCCGGAGAAAGAAGGAGAAGAAATCATACCACACAAATCACTATGAACAAGCTGCAAAGGGGCCGAGGTGTGACAAGATGCACATTTGTTAAAAATGTCTGGATGATATTTACAGAGAACACAATTGACACAAACACCATATCTACAATAAGTGAGAGGAAGACCAATCAACATATGTTGATTACATAGTTGCTATTATGAGAAACAATTTAGATGACCAAACCGCTCATGCCAAAGTTTTCTCAAGTCATTGTTGTGATAAACAAAATCTGATGGAAAATATGATGACTCAAAGTTGTCAAATTTGTACTACTTGGTAATATCATCAATAAGTCTAGTTGCTAGGACATGCTTAAGATCTTTTAAATCCTTTATTACAACTTGGTGAGGTGAAAAATCTATGGTTTTACCTTCACCTGAATAAGTGATTTGATACACTAATAGAAGGTTGCAAGAAATACTTGGAACACATAATACATCATTGTAATGACCATTATCTACCTGAACTATTCCAGAACCTACAACACTAAGATATATGTCATCACTAAAAAATATATGTTTGGTGTTACATTAATTAAAAGAATAAAAAATGTTTTTATCCTTAATGAAATGAAAAGATTCTCCATAATCAATAATCCACTCATAAAAAGAAGTAGATGTTGCATTGAAGGAGAAAATAGAAGAAAAAAGTGCATGCCCATGAGAAGAAGAGGTAGAAGAATAATAATCAATATTGATGTGGTGCTTCTTCATCGCTGCTTCTAGGGATTCTGTATTTTTGAAACATTTAGAGTATTGGAAATATTGTTGTCATTGTTGTTAAATACAGGGGGAGACTACAAATGTACATGATAAATATTGCAAGATGGAGATGGTTGGAAATATCTTTTTCAATTTTTGATGCTCAGTTTGGATACCCTATATTTGAAGGCATGTTTACTTTGAATACCTAGATCAAATGGGAGCATAGGATGTATGGTTGAAAATCTTATTCCGATACCTTTCCAATGGTATATGAAACTCCCTCTAACTCCAAATGAATGAGGAGATATGAAATATTATGTTAGGTCAACCCAACCAAAAAGTATAGGTCAACCCAACCAATTTTACAAGTCATCCCCATAAGTGAATGAAAAAACACTATAAATATAGGATAGATGTGCACATTTTAAGAGTATCCAAGCAATACGAGCAAGTTAAAGTGCACAAAATAGATATGAGGTGCACAAAAGGAGGTCGGGAGTATTCTTGGGGTCTAAAGGTGCATAAGAGGAGTTTTCTTGGAATTTTAAGGGTGTTCCATGAAGGACAAAGGTATATGATGCTGAAAAGTGTGATGTTTTGAGGTTGTGATGCTTTAATATGAAATTGTATTATGGGAATAATGATATGAGGTTTGCTATGGAATTGAGGATAAATTTGACTAGGGATTGAAGCTATGTATGGGGTATGAAGCAAGGAGAGGTGTTAGAGCATGAATTTTAAGGGTACGATGAGATGCTGTGAATTGCATGAAGTATGAAGGATGTAGGTGAAGTCAAAAGTACTTTGTGTATGAAGATATTGGATTGGTTCCTATACAGGTCTTACTGAGTTGGTACTCAACTAAAGTGATCGATGTCTCTAGTAGGTTGGTACCTACACAATATCTTGCTGAGTTGGTTCTCAACTGAAGAGAATGTGTCTCTAGTAGGTTGGTGCCTACAAGATTTGTAATAGCAGGTTAGTGCCTACAAACATTTCTAAAGATAATTTTTTTATGGTTTTCTCCCACAAGGGTTTCCAAATTAAACTCTATGTACTGTGATTTGAGTTTATATGCATTTACTGTTAATGAATGATTGGTGAATGATCATCTAAAGTAAAAATAATATTATACTGAGTCACCCCCCCTCTTAGTATAAGCATAAGTTCAACAATTGGTATCAGAGCAGGTTCCTTTGGAAATAGTGTAACTGCTGGAAGGAAAATCTCAGGAGAACACATGGCTAGTCAAGAAGAATTCCTCTTCATAGCCATGGATGCAAAGTCTACTGATACAAAAAATGAAGACAATAAAAAAAAATCATATTCAGAAGAAGAATACATTGATGGGGAAGTGCCACTTAAAGTAGAACTCGTTAGTGCCTTAGAAGAAATATACAGGTTTAGGGGAAAGAATAAAAAACAAAAAGAGAAATTGTAGAAATATGAAAAAAAGGATCATGATCTTGATGAAATAGTAAACAAATTTATCATCCTAAAGTCTCAACTAGAAGAGGCAAAAAGGATAGACTAAGTGGTGAAAATCAAACTAAAAGATAAGGAAGAAAATTGTGAGAAGCTAGAGGATAAAATTGTTTCCTTAAGAAAGGAACTAGAGAAAAAAAATAATCAATTGAGTAGAAGCTTGAAGTTTGGAAAAAGTAATGAAATCTTAGATAATATTCTCAATAACCAAAAGTCACCATTCATCAAGACATGGCTTGGATACAATGAAAAACAAAAGACCCCCAAGGGAGATGCAAACACTAACTTGGTCACAAAGCCATCAAGAAAGGAAAATGACGAAAATCCTAAAAGCTATGCTAATATTCTCAAAGGCTCCATCAACAATGAAAGCAACAAGAAGAAGGTGAATGATAACCAATAGAAACCTGATTCTTCTCACAGGAACAACAATAATGAGTTTAGAAGAGTTTTTCTACCAAGAAGGCGTTTCACAACCCGATACCAAAATCTCTTTCTTGGCTATTGATTTTCTTGCAATAATTTTGGTGATAAAGAAATAGATTGTAGATCTTATGCAAGAAGTGATCATGTGTGAGATATAAATATAGGTTCTTATAAAAACTCAAAGAATGATTATGTGAGAAAAAAAAACAAGAAGTTATCATGGGTTTGTTGATATAAACTACAATTCATTTGTTCCCCTAGTTGATTACAATACAAATGTTATGAGTGTGATAAATATGGGAAGATAACACGTGACTGTAGAAGCAACATAATAAATTCTCCTAAAAAAAATAGAGAAGAAGATGTTCTTACCAAGCATAGAGAAGAATACACAAAGGTGTGGAAAATGAAGCAAGAAAAATCAAAGAAGGAAGAATGTGGACTTGGAATGTATGCTCAAGACAAAGGAAGTATATGGTACTTTATAGTGGATGTTAAAAACACATGATAGGGGATAGAAACAAATTTATCATCCTAAAGGAATAAAAATGAGGAAACGTTAACTTTGGGGATAATGCTTCTGCAAGGATAGTTGGAAAAGGTACCATTAGTCTTGATGATGGAAATACTAAAACAAATAATGTCTTGTATGTTGAAGGGTTAAAATACAATCTTCTAAGTGTTAGTCAAATGTGTGATCAAGGTTACAACCTTAAATTTCATTCTAAAGGATGTTAGATAGGGAAATCAGGTTCAAGAAGATTAGTTGCAAATGCAAACAAAACCATGAACACTGTATACATTCTCGATGAAGTCAAAGGAGAAAACAATTGTATGGGACAAGTAAATGAAAGCTGGTTATGGAATAGAAGTATGGGTGACAATCTAGTAAAACTCAACAAGACACATGAAGTAAGATATATTCCAAGGATCTCAAAGCCTACCGACACTATTTTCAAGCCATGTCAGCATGGGAAGCATATGAGAGTTAATTTCAAAACAAAGGAGCACTTAAAATCAAAGCTGCTGGAACTTGTACACACAGACCTCTGCAGCCCAACAATAACACAAACTCTAAAATGTGAGAGTTATTTTATTATGCTTATTGATGATTACACAATAATTCCATGGGTTACATTTCTTAAAGAAAAATTTGAAGAATTTGAGAAGTTTAAAGCTTTCAAATCCCTACTTGAAAATGAGACTGATCTAAAAATCAAGTGCTTAAGATCATATAGAGGAGGTGGGTTTACCTCTTATGAATTTGATGAATTTTGTGAGAATCATGGAATCAAGAGACAATTTTAGGAAAAAAGGACTCCACAACAAAATGGAGTTGTAGAAAGGAAGAAAAAAACTATACAAGAAATGCAACAATTCTGAATGAAGACAAACTACCTGACAACTTTTGGAGAGAAGCAATCAACAAAACAATCTACATTTTGAATAGAGAAAAATTTGAGTGAACAACAACAAGAAACCTTATGAGTTATGTAAATATAGACTAACTACAGTCAAATAATTCAAAGTATTTGGGAGCAAGTTCTATATAAAGAAAAATGAAGATAATTTAGGGAAGTTTGATTCCAAAACGGATGAAGGTATGTTTCTTGGCTATGCATCTAGAAGCAAGGCCTAAAAATGCTACGATAGCCAATTGCACAAGGTTGTATATAGTATTTATGTAAGAGTGGATGAAGAGATACCTCAAAAGGAAAAGTCACAAACAAATGGATATTTAGATGAGACAATATAAATAGAACAAGAAAAGGAAGAAGAAGAGGAAGAAGAAAAGAAAGAACAAGAAGAAAAAGAATGCCAATATCCAAAGACACCATCCAAAGTTTTTCAAAAGCATCATCCATACAATCATATTGTTAGTGACATAGATATAGGAATTCAAAATAGATGAAGATTGAACTTTTATTTTCTATCTAAAATAGAGCCCAAGAAATTTTCTATGAAAGAATAATTAAATCAGATAATCATTGGTTTAATGCTATGAAAGAATAATTAAATCGGATTAAGAAGAATGAGACGCGAGAACTTGTGCCCAAACCAAAATAAAAGAACGTGTTTGGAACCAAATGGGTCTTCAAAACCAAATTGGATGAATATGGACAAATAGTAAGAAATAAAGCAATATTGGTTTGTAAAGGGTATGCTCAAGTTGAGGGTGTTGACTTTGAAGAAACCTTTGCCCCAGGTTCAAGATTAGAAGCAATTTGAATGCTTTTGGATTTTTTGTTTTTCAAGAAATTCAATGTCTATGAAATGGATGTTAAGTCATCCTTTCTAAATTGAAATTTAGAAGAATAAGTTTATATTGAACAACTAGAAGGATTTCAATTTTCAGAAAACAAATATCATGTATGCAAACTGAAGAAAGCATTCTATGGACTAAAGAAAGCTCCCGGAGCTTGGTATTCAAGACTTGAAAAAT
>SNQJ01S0172416.1:0-13489 GCA_010110895.2 Picea sitchensis
GGTTTTCGTTGTCGATTGAACTTTGCATATTGAAATCCCGATCCTCAAAACTCCGATAAGGCCTCCTGGCTGCCACGTGTCCATATGAATGAACGGTCCAGATCCCTGCTTGATTTAACGGCTGCGATCAAATCGCAAAATCGCATATCGCGATTTCGGGGTTTTCATTGTCATTGTTCATGAGACTCGTGAAACTCCGATTCCCGATTCTCTGATAAGTTATCTCTCTCGCAACTTCTACAGATCTGACGGCCCTCATTCTTTCGGGAAATTTGAATAAGATCCTACGGTCACTGACTCTTCTCCTCCCGATTATTGCTGCGCTGCTATTCATTGCTATTGTCATCACTGCAACGACAACTGTACTTGCCATCAGCAACCACAACTGTACTTGCCATCAATGACAAGTATACGCTGATTTGCTTTTTGTTAACTGAAATTGCCAACAATTTTAATGTTGTTATGCGGTCAAAATAAAATCCATTTCTACGCTATTTCATGCAATTTTAATGCTATCTTGCCAATGTAACTAAAATTCATGTCAAGCTATTCAATGCATATTAAAGTTATTTGTTGTTTATAATTAATTGCCACTTCGATGCTATTCAATGAAATTAATGCTTTCTTGTTGTTCATAAATAAGTGTCATGTCAAGATATTAATGCACAAATGATGCTAATCATTGTTATAAATTAGAGTTGACTTCTTGCTGCCAGAAATTAATGAAATGGTTGTTAACGAATAACCATTAAAACATTGCTTCCTTTTTAAAAGGGACTAACCCCTCGTTGTCTGATATACAGCTGTATCGCTAACCAAAAACAAAGATCTCTATCATAAGTTTTTGTATAAGAATTCACTGCCCTGCACAACAATAATGCAACTAAATTGTTGACCAGTTATGGGTGAATTATGCCAATGAAATGCTACCAACATCCATTAAGATAGCAATCACTGGGTTTATTTTCACCCTCCTACAATTAATAAGGCATTGTCCTATAAGCATAATAAATGCCAGGAAGGATGCTCAAAGAGTAACTACTAAGATGAAATGCTAACTAAACAAAACGCTATCATTAAAAACGTCTTGATTATAAAATGTTTCCCAAAGAGATCGCTGGGAAAAATACACGGCTAGGTGAATCCATTAGATAATTTTTTTATTTATTTAAGATGGGTGTTAGACATACTGCTATCAACAAATCCTTTTTAAAACACAGGCTACAATATTGAGACGCTAAAAAGGAAAATTCCATGCAATTCACTGAAATGAGAAGTAGATAATTGTTGTCACTAAATTCTAGGGAGTCATCAATGTATTATTGTGGCGTCTCAGCCATGGACAACCACCATTACACAAGAGAACTCCCACCAATACGCCCCCATTAACCAGTAATGCGCAGGCATTCCACGAAGAAAAAAAAAACGTTCTAGAATATAAAATCGCAGGGCAAAAATTTGCCTTCAAACAGATTAATGGCTTGGGGAAAATCGTTGGCCAAATGTATAAAATCGCAAACGAGACAATAGCATTAAAAATAAACTAAACTACGGAAATAATTTCGTGATGAGGCTAACTAAGGGATATGCTGTCAAAATTACTACATCCGCTGTCAAGCAAAAGTAAAAACATAGCCAATACTACAATACGCCATCTCTTAATAAAATGAATGTTGTTGAATGCCTAAAACTATCAACTACCCAACACATGGAGGTGAAATCCAAAGGGGTTTGGATACATAAGAAGGAATGCAGATAATACAAGGTAAAACACAGGTACAACCCTCCCAAAACATTAACGAAGTCCTTCCATCCACAAACGTAGTCAGATAGTACGTTGGAGAAGCATGACCCAAAAATGAAAATGCAGGCATGCAAAGAAAATTGTAATAACGCAAGCACAAGCAGTAAAAACAAAATGCCTCGACATGGCACTCAACAGGGTAAAGATTGCAACCAAAAAAAGAAGGTTTGCAGATTATCCCAAGCATGAAAATCATGCAAGTAAAGAGATGGATTTGTTGTGAAAGCAAATCAATTCACAGCCCAATAATAAACCTCTATCATTACACAGTAGAGAAAAATGCTACCATTCATTGAAAACGCCTAGTAAAGTTGCAGGGTAAATATTTTGTTGAGAGGTGAAAAAAAAATGATGAGTATAATCATTAGGGAGTGCATTAAGTGCAGAGCTAAATTATCCAGGAAATATTAAAACACAGATTCAAATTTAGGGGATAGGAAGGATAACAACGACAGAATTAATCAACACAAGAAGGTGCAACGACCATCAATCAACCAAGAGAAATCATAGGGGTAGACGAATTGGAAAACACATCCTTCGCTCATCATCCACGCACAGAAAATTAGGGCGTTGGGATCTATAGGTCTATTAACACTGAAGTGACGACCATCGATCCGACTCCTGGTTGACTACTTAGGCGTGGACTGATGAGATAGGGATGAGGGCGAAGTAAAAAAAGAAAACTCATCACAAATCAATAAAACCATAGGACGATTACTACATTCAGGGATCGATTTCCAAGGGAGTCAAGTCAACAATGAACTTAAGGCTATGGGGAAATTAAGTTATCAATTAAAATTCTAAGTCAACATTTTATTTACCCAATTAAAAATACAGAATTGAAAGTATGAGGTATAATAATAATCTACCATGCAGAATCAAAGTAAGCGTACCGTAGCCCAAGTCATCCTCTCTGAGTCGTTATCCTGCGCGCTCCTTGCCACTCCCTCTTACCGATCAATGAGACTTCCCCGTTACCTCCGAACCAATGCTAGGGGTACGCGTCTTCCCCCTTAGCCCCACGTGCCGCAAAGGGGACATGCACACTAAACTAGAGAACAGTTATCTCCCAGCTCACCTCGCAAGGCCTAACTACCACTCCTCACCAAGCTGGGTATCCCAACACCCACAAGCTAAGTCAGTCAAGTCTAAAATTATGCAGCGTAACGTTACACATAACAGAAGAGATCCATCATCCTTCTCCTCCCTCCTTTATATAGGGTTTCTAAGTCATTTACTTTCCCAAATTCTCATTTAATTTATTGTTCAATAATTTAATTCATAAAAATCCTCCCTGTACATGTGTCACCCATCCCCTTCATTGCACCATAAATTAATTTCATTAATTAATTAATTACTCCTATTTCCCTCACCCACCTAAAAGCATTCCTAGAATTCCTCCTAGGTGTCTCCATATTCCCTTACACATTTTAATGACTTACCCTCTTACTAATTTACTAGTTGAGTTTAATTTAGAAAGTTCTTAAATGCTAGATACCTTACTAAGTTAGTCTTTCTGTTTTTTCCTTGTGATTCCCCTTTCTTTTTATGTTTCCCGCTTTTTCCTAGTTTCCTAATTATTTTAAATTTCCCTCTTTCCCTTTTCATTTGAAACTCAAATTGGCAAGTGTAGAAAATTAAATTTTTCCCCTTTTCCTTTTTAATTAATAAATTTTTAATTAACATATGTGATAAAACAATTATTTCCCCTTTTTCCCCCTTTTTAAATTTTATCTCCCAAAAGATTTTTATAAATTAATTGCATTACTTACCCCCTTCTCGTCACATGATTAATGATGATTATGATTATTATTTATTTTATTTATTTTATTTTATTTTTATTTTTATATAAATAGATGATTTTTTTTATCACAAGTATCACTTAGACCTAGACTTTATTTTCCTAAGATGGGCAATATTTTATTAGGGAAATTGTTTTAAATATTTCTTATCATGTTATTCATCCTAAGGCCATCTAGGTTTATCCATTTATTAATTAACAACGTGATGTGCCCTTCAGGACACACTAGGTGCTCCAAGGGTGCCACTTGCCTCATTATGTTTCCCTTGCGCAACGTTCCCTTCAGGACGCACTACGTGCTCCAAGGGTTCCACTCGCCTCTTCACTAACTTGGTAGACATCAAAAACCCCTGGAGTCAATACTCCACTAGGTGATCTTATGGGAGACTGAGGGCCTCTAAGGAATAAGTCCCCTACCTTATTGTGCTCCCCTTAGAATCATCGTGAGCGACTGTCTCAGTTGGCCCTCATGTCATCGTGGGTCTTCGCGAACTAGGTAATCGTTAACCTACAGTTCGAGCCATGGTGGGAGTGCTAGTAGGTTGTGGCAGGGCTGTTTTCCACACCTCTCCCTCAACGTCTCTGGTAGTCATGCGTGACCCCTCTACTCCACATGTGAGTCTGGTTGGAAAGCTATCGTCAGCCTGCATCATCAACGAATCATGTCAGAACAATATCCATAATAATATCATCTAATTAAATGCACAAATTTCATATATACAACAATCAAACCCCAATAGTCCACTCCCCAACTCAGTCCGGAGTCCAAGGGGTTTCATTGATGCCTCTGAATCCTCAAGGTCCAAAATCCTGCACACTCAGGAAAACCAAGTCAATAGCACCTGTCTATGTCAATACATCAAAATAACATGTCATCAATTCATAATGCCTCATATTCATAATCAAATGCCCAAAAGTATAATAATCTGGATCACTTGCAAGAAAGTGTTCTCAAAGAATAAGTTCGCTCAGTGCATGCAAGAGCGGGATGTTACATACACCCCCTCTTGGTCTAAACTTCTTCCTGAAGTTTCACAGTATATAAGTTCCAAAATAATGTGTATCATAGTATCATAAGTCTATCTATCAAACAAAAATGGAAACTGTTGGTGCATATCATATGCATCCTCCCAGGTCGCCGAGTGCAGACTATAGTTGTCCCACTCGACCTTGACCTGATCTATTGTTCAACACTGTAGCTATTGAATGTGATGATCCAGGATGCATATCGGCTTAGCTGTGAGTTCCCCCTCGTCCGATACCTGCAAGGAACTCATGTCAAAACAGATATGTGAAAAACATTGTGCATACGCCTCAAAGAATCAGGCAAGGATATTCGATAGGCCACGGGCCCCTTCCTCTCCACAATCTTGAAAGGTCCCAAGAACCTGGGAGAGAGTTTATCTCCCTTACCAAACTTAATTGAACTCTTATGTGGTTTTACCCGCAAGAAGACTCGATCACCAACTTCATAACTACGGTCAACATGGTGTGCATCGACATAACTCTTCTGTTGATCCTGTGCTTCTTTGATCCTTTGTCTTATTGTTTGCATTTTCTCTTCCACTTCTTGGATCGCTTCTGGTCCCACCAAGACCCTATCCTCAAGCCAATCCCAACTCAAAGGTGTTTGAAACGGTCGCCCATAAAGGAACTCGAAAGGCACCATCTTAATGGTGCTTTGGTAACTATTGTTATAAGCGAATTCTACCAGAGGAAAGAATTATTCCCAATGCTTTTGTTGATCCATCATGAACATGTGCAACATGTCCTCCAAGGTTTGGTTCATTCGTTCGGTCTGCTCGTCAGTCTCCGGGTGATACGCAGTACTAAATTTAAGTTGGGTTCCCAAGGCCTTTTGGAAACTAGTCCAAAGTCGTCCAGTAAACACCGATCCTCGATCGGATATAATCCTCTTAGGCATGCCATGTAGCCTCACAATATCACTGATGAAAACCCTAGCTATGTCAGGTGCATGATACGTCGTACGCATAGGAATAAAATGAGAACTCTTCATCAGAGTGTTGAATACCACAAAATCGAGTCGTGTCTCCTTACCGTCAATGGAAATCCAACAATGAAATCCATTGAAATGACCTCCCATTTTGATTCTGGAATAGTGTGTGGTTGTAGTAATCCTGCTGGATGTCTATGTTCAACCTTTACCTGCTGACATTCTAGACATATGGCCACATAGTTGACTATGTCTTCCTTCATTCCCTTCCAACAGAATAAGGGTTTAAGGTCCACCCTCATCTTCATGACTCTTGGGTGGTCCATGTACACTGCTCTCTGAGCCTCGTTTAGGATCAAACTCCTCAATTCGTCATTCGATGGTACATAAATCCAATTTTTAAACCTCAATAATCCATCTTCGTCAAACATAAATCCTTCAAATATTGGTACCATCATTGTGTTTTGTCTGATAAAATCCTCGACCTCTTTGTACCAGTCATCGCTGCATTGTAAAGTTAGAATCTTTTCATGTAGATTCGTCTGAAGAGGCAACACCGAAAATATGTGTGGTCTCCAACTCAAGGAATCCGCCACTTGGTTCATTGTTCCCTTTATGTAAGTAATCTTGAAATCGTACTCACTAATAAATTCTGACCAACCTCGTTGTCGCATGTTCAGGTCGCTTTGCGTAAAGATGTGTTGCAGTCCACAGTGATCCATCCTTAGTTCAAATTTTCTTCCAACAAGGTAGTATCTCCAAACCTTCAAGGCATAAAAAATGGCTAACAACTCCAAATCATGCATCGTATAGTTCTCCTCATGCCTTCTCAATTTCCTCGAGATGTAAGCGATCACTTGACCATATTGCATCAAGACTCTGCCTAAGCCTTCCTTGGATGCGTCAGTGTATACCAAGAATTCCACGTCCATGTCAAGGACCTTTAGTATTGGTGATGTTGTCAACATCTCTTTGAGCCTCCAAAATTATTCTGCACATTTCTTGGTCCAAACAAACTTCGTGTTCTTCTTCTGCAACTTGGTGATCAGATTTGCTATCTTCGAAAATCCCTCGATGAACCGTCAATAGTATCCTGCTAAACCCATGAAGCTACGCACTTTTGGGACATTTGTTGTCTTAGGCCATTCCATAATAGCCTCAACCTTTGTTGGATCCACTTTGATACCTTCGACGGAGATGACATTCCCTAAGTAGTGAATCCTCGATTGATAAAACGAGCATTTGGATAACTTCCCATAAAATTTGTGCTCTCAAAGACAATGTAGTACCAAGCGCAAGTGCTCGTCATGGTCCTCTATAGTCCGAGATTAAATCAAAATAGTGTCCATGAATACTTGGACAAACTTTTCCAAGTACTCGCGGAACACCCCGTTCATAAAACTCATAAATACTCTTGGGGAGTTTGTTAGTCCAAACGGTAGAACAGTAAACTCGTAATGACCAAACCTCGTCTTAAAGCCAGTCTTAGGGATGTCATCCTCCTTGATCCGTAACTGGTGATACCCTGATCACAAATCAATCTTTGAGAACACCTTCGCACCCTTCATCTGATCGAACAGATCATCAATCCTCGGCAACGGATAGTGATTCTTGATCGCTGCCTTGTTAAATTGATCGTAGTTAATGCAGAGCCTCCATGATCCATCCTTCTTTCATATGAAAATAACAGGTGCACCCCACGGTGACACACTCAGACATATAAGTCCCAGGTCCAACAACTCCTTGAGTTTCATTCTCAACTCCTGTAACTCTGGGGTCGACCTATGGCATATAAGGCATTCTCTCTATTGGTTCAGTCCCCGGTTTTAGGGCTATGGTAAACTCCAATTCCCTCTCCGGCGACATCCCAGGTAACTCCTCCGGAAAGATGTCTGCAAACTCTCTCAGCACCAAAAGGTGTTCTAAACCTTTCGCTACTCCCTTCTCATTTAATGCAAGGATCGCATACAGCTTACATCCCTTGCGCATGCTCTTCTGTAGCTGCAAGGAAGAGATGAACCTCAGGGAAACTCCCTGGTTCCATCCTACAATCACGCATATTTGTCCCTCATCATCGACCAAGCTCAACCGTTTCATGTTACAGTTGAGTATCACCTCATGCAATTCCAACCAATCCATACCAATCACGACGCCATAAGATCCTAAGATCATGACATACAGGTTGGCCCTAGTGACAAAATCTCCCTGGTTAAGGGTACAGCCTGTAACCTTTCCTCCAACCTTCTATTTGGCTCCTGAATCTATCTCTACAAAGATAAACTCATCTTTTTCGACTGCCTTTACCTTAATCCTTTTTAGCGCTGCACCAGAAATGAAACTCTCGGTAGCACCAAGATCTATCAAAATACTAAGGGTCTATTTAGTGATGGTACCTGATGTCTCGAGCACAGTCGATTGGTGCTCTGCCTGGCAGTTATTCATCGCTGCATGAATCCGATGGGCCTTTCCCAAATCTCCCACAATAGTGGGTCCGACTGATCCATACGCTCTAATCCTCTCCACTAGGCAGTCGCACTGGTAGTGTGGCTCCCCACATGTCCAACACCACTTCTTCAGTACAGTACTCCTGGTACCTGAAGTAGAAGCTGACAGTCCACCGGCCTGGAATCCTAGTTTGTTCCATTGAACATGCCTAAACTGTTGTGGCTACAGTCGACGTTGTTGTTGATGCGGTGGTCCTCTATAAGGAGTCCACTGCTGAGGCACTGGTCTCTGAGGTGTAGTGAAAGTGGATCCCCTCTGGAAGCCATGATATCCAGGTGTATGTCTAGCTGGTGTCTGATGTTGTTGCGCACCGGATGACACTTGCCCTACCGATCTCGCTAGAGTCCTACTCTGACCCACATTGATAAGCTCCTCCTCTGCTATGAGGGCCTTCTGGACGACATCATACAAGGCCTGAGGCATAATAATCCTAAACTTTGCACGTATGCCACCCTTAAGGCCAAACACGAACCTGTTGACCTTAATTTTCTCAGTATTAAGATGCAGATTATACCGAAGCAGCTCCATAAAATGGGCCTCGTACTTGGGAACCGTACGATAGCCCTATCGTAAGGCGTTGAACTCATTGAGTTGACGTTCAATGAATTCCTCTGATAGGTACCTATCTCAGAACCATTCCTCGAACAATTCCCATGACACGTCTTTGACGACCATGTCTAGTTGCGGCAGAGTGTCTTCCACCATAGAAGAGCACTCCCCTTCAATTGAAAGACCTCCATGCGGATCTTCATGTTGGAGGTATAGTCGCTAAGTGAAAAGAACACTACCATATTCGCCAACCACGCCTCGACAGCTGCGTCGTCCAGGGAACCAAATAACTCAGTAAATTTGACCTTCTCGAGTTCACGGTGAATGCTACCAGTACCAACTGGAGCACGCGGTGGACCCTCAGGGGGTGCCAACGCCCTGGCCTCCTCTCTATCCAAATGGCTGATCAGTGCCTCAGACATGCGCTGAAAAGATCTCATCAGCCCAACCACATCACCCACCGCTATCTGATCCTACCCGACAACCTATTCATCTCCCTGGGGGTTAGACCCCTCAGGCATGGATGTTGTTGGAGGCGTCATGCCTCTTCTCCTAGCACCCCGTCGTCTACCTCCATGGTAACCTCTAACTATGATTACCTGCACGAATACAAGTCAACTTAATTAGCAACATTATAATCAAATATCATATCAACGAAAGCCGTAGTGATCCCAAGTCGCGGGTTGATTCCTCTCTGATACCATATGTAACGTCCCCATCGTTACGACTACAAGCGAAGCAGAAGGTGCAATTTTTTTTTTTTTTTAAATGAGCTGACAACAACAATTATAGCTAAACAACACATATGACGATGAGCACCATGCCCGCTGAACAAGAAGCAGATGACTACGAATCCACGTACTGGCACAAGAGAAACTGGGCGAAACATGCATAAAACAACAAGGAGAAATGACTACCTGCCCGACACAAGCATGACAACTCCTACAAGCTAAGGGACAACATCCCCCTCCTGACACAATGGCCTGGACGACCAAGGACCAGAACCTCAAGGCGCGTGAACCCAATGCATGAACTCGTTACAAACCATGTGCCAAAAATGACTACAACGAACAACGCCCACAATGGGTATCACGGACTCCGGCCAAGTTATCATGCCATCCCTGGGCGATAGGCGCGACAATAACCCTGGCTCAACATAACCTATCTGGACAAGGTTCTCAAGATAAATCCGACGCACTAAGGGCCGAAATAACTGACAGGAAGACTACGCTTACGCCCCCAAGCAATGGGTGGACAAGATGCACAAAGACATTGCTCAACAGAAGCGCAATCCATTAAATGGCTCGACGACAACCAAGAATACCTAAAAGTTAAGAAAGAGGTCTAGGCGTGAAGGGTAAACTATTGTAATGTTACTAAGGACATAAACGTTATCAAGTGTGAACTAAAACAGAACTCAACAAATCAACATGCTTGTCAGCACGGTACGTGTCTATTAAAGCAAGTGCACTACTCATCATTTAAAAGCAATATTACGCGGTTTCATTATCTAAACGACAATGTTGTCCTACATGAAAAGTCCTAAATTAATCAATAAACACAATCTACTTTAACAATTTAACCATACATAATGATATTAACTATATCAATATGTATATCGTTATTAATGTAACACCTTTCAACAATACTACTTACATCATGTTGTCCATCATATATAAAATCTGTTGGCGATTAATTTGCAATTGTTGTCTAAATTATATAAGTGGTTGTTGACAATAAATGAGTGCCATTTCAATGCAAATTTGAATGCCATTTTAATGTTGTTATGTGGTCAAAATAAAAGCCATTTATACGTTATTTCATGTGATTTTAATGCTATCTTGCCAATGTAACTAAAAGTCATGTCAAGCTATTCAATGCATATTAAAGTTATTTGTTGTTTACAATTAATTGCCACTTCGATGCTATTCAATGAAATTAATGCTTTCTTGTTGTTCATAAATAAGTGTCACGTCAAGCTATTAATGCACAAATGATGCTAATCGTTGTTATAAATTAGAGTTGACTTCTTGCTGCTAGAAATTAATGAAATGGTTGTTAACGAATAACCATTAAAACATTTCTTCCTTTTTAAAAGGGATTAACCCCTCGTTGTCTGATATACAGTTGTATCGCTAACCAAAAACAAAGATCGTTATCATAAGTTGTTGCATAACAATTTGTTTCTCTGCAGAGCAATAATGCAGCTAAATCGTTGACCAATTATGGGTGAATTCTGCCAATGAAACGCTGCCAACATCCATTAAGTTAGAAGCCACATGGTTTATTTTCACCATCCTACAGTTAATAAGGCGTTGTCATATAAGCATAATAAACGCCAGGAAGGACGCTCAAAGAGTGACTACTAAGATTAAATGATAACTAAACAAAAAGTTGTCATTAAAAATGCCTTGATTATAAAATGTTGCCCAAAGAGATCACTAGGAAAAATACACAGCTGGGTAAATTAAAGGCTGGGTAAATCCAGTAGATAATTTTTTTTGTATTTAAGATGGGTGTTAGACGTACTACTATCAACAAATCCTTTTTAAAACGCAGGCTACAGTATTGAGACACTAAAAAGGAAAACACCATGCAATTCGCTGAAATGAGAAGTAGATAATCATTGTCACTAAATTCTAGGGAGTCGTCAATGAATTACTGTGGCATCTCAGCCACGAAAAACCACCATTACACAAGAGAACTCCCACCAATATGCCCCCATTAACCAGTAATGCCCAGGCATTCCACGGAGAAAAAAAAAACATTCCAAAATATAAAATCGCGGGGAAAAACTTTGCCTTCAAACAAATTGATGGCTTATGGAAAATCGTTGGCCAGATGTATAAAATCACAAATGAGACAATAGCATTAAAACGAAATGAAACTGTGGAAATAATTTCATGATGAGGCTAACTAAGGGATACACTTTCAAAATTACTGCATCCGCTGCCAGGAAAAAGAAAAAACGCAGCCAATACTACAATACGCCATCTCTTAATAAAATGAATGTTGTTGAATGCCTAAAATTGTCAACTACCCAGCACATGGTGGTGAAAGCCAAAGGGGCTAGGTTAGATAATAAGGAATGCAGATAATACAAGGTAAAACACGGGCATAACCCTCCCAAAAAATTAACGCAGTCCTTCCATCCACAAACGCAGTCAGATAGTACGCTGGAGAAGCATGCCCCGAAAATGAAAATGCAAGCATGCAAAGAAAATCATAATAACGTAGCCACAAGCAGTAAAAACAAAACGACTCAACATGACACTCAATAGGGTAAAGATTGCAGCCAAAAAAAGAAGGATTGCAAAGTATCCCAAGCATAAAAATCATGCAAGTAAAGAGACATATTTGTTGTGCAAGCGAATCAATTCGCAACCCAATAATAAACCTCTATCATTACACAAGAGATAAAAACAATACCATTCAGTGAAAACACCTAGTAAAGTTGCAGGGTAAATCTGTCATTGAGAGGTGAAAAAATAATGCTGAGTATAATCACCAGGGAGCACATTAAGCGCAGAGCTAAACTATCCAGGAAATATTAAAACATAGATTCAAATTTAGGGGATAGGAATGATAACACCGATGGAATTACTCAACAAAAGAAGGCGCAACAACCATCAATCAACCAAGAGAAATCACAGGGGTAGATGACTCAGAAAACACATCCTTCGTTCATCATCCACGCACTGAAAAGAAGGGTGTTAGGACCTATAGGTCTATTAACACCGAAGTGACGACCGTCGATCCGGCTTCTGGCCGACTGTTCAGGTGTGGACTGATGAGCTAGGGACGAGAGCGAAGTAAAAAGAGAAAAATCATCAAAAATAAATAAAACCATAGGATAGTCACTACACTCAGGGATCGATTACCAAGGGAGTTGAGTCAACAGTGAGCTTAAGGCTATGGGGAAATTAAGTTATCAATTAAAATGATAAGTCAACATTTTATTTACCCAATTAAAAATACAGAATTGAAAGCGTGAGGTATAATAAGAATCTACCATGCAGAATCAAAGTAAGCGTATTGTAGCCCAAGTCACCTGCTCTGAGTCGTTATCCTACACGCTCCATGCCGCTCCCACTTTCCAACCGATGAGACTTCATGGTACCTCCCAGCCAACACTAGGGGTACTCTTCTTCCCCCTTATCCCCCCGAGCCGTAAAGGGGCCAGACACACTAAACCAGAGAACAACTAGCTCCCATCTCACCTCGCAAGGTCGAGCTACCACTCCTCATCGAGCTGTGTATCCCAACTCCCACAAGTTAAGTCAGTCAAGTCTATAATTTTGCAACGTAACATTACGCATAATAGAAGAGATCCATAATCCTCATCTTCCCTCCTTTATATAGGGTTTCTAAGTCATTTACTTTCCCAAATTCTCATATAATTTATTGTTCAATAATTTAATTCATAAAAATCCCCCCCGTACATGTGTCACCCATCCCCTTCATTGCACCATAAATTAATTTCATTAATTAATTAATTACTCCTATTTCCCTCACCCACCTAAAAGCATTCCTAGAATTGCTCCTATGTGTCCCCATATTCCCTTACACATTTTAATGACTTACCCCCTTACTAATTTACTAGTTGAGTTTAATTTAGAAAGTTCTTAAACGCTAGATACCTTACTAAGTTAATCTTTCTTATTTTTCCTTGTGTTTCCCCTTTCTAGTTATGTTTCCCTCTTTTTCCTAGTTTCCTAATTCTTTTAAATTCCCCTCTTTCCATTTTCATTTAAAACTCAAATTGGCACGTGTAGAAAATTAACTTTTTCCCCTTTTCCTTTTTAATTAATAAATTTTTAATTAGCATATGTGATAAAACAATTATTTCCCCCTTTTCCCCCTTTTCAAATTTTAT